>APFE031327026.1:1839-159264 GCA_000404065.3 Pinus taeda
CTACTTACCCATCCTAGTAATCCTAACATTTTTTCTTCATTAAAGTGGGTGCACTTGAACTAGTAGACCCTGATCTTCCTCTTGTCTTTTGACTGCCCTCCTATCTAATATCTACCCTTATTTCTTCCAAGGCCCCAGATTAAGCAGTTGGGCACCTTTATTTCTCTACCTAGCTAGTCGTTTGCCAAGCTTAAGCTGTTTGGTCAGGGAATATTCTCTATTCTGCAACAAGCAATTTAACCATGGCATGGTCTAGTTTAGATTGTTGGGCCATCCATCAAGTGTGATTAGCAGCAGTACTTGGATAACATGACACTGCCAAATGAGCTTAGTAGTGGCATTTTGACTGGCCACTTTCCTGGTCTTTAGTTTGGGGTTCATTTTCACTTTTCTCTTGACCACTTGATTTTCTTGCCCTTTGATTATTCTTTTAGGGCATACCCTCTTTTCATTTTTTAATTTTTTTTGTAGTATGTACACAAAATATGGAACCTTTGCAGCGTGCAATGATGAACATATTTGGCCCTTCCACTGTCAATCATGAAAGATGAAACCTATTGGTATAGTAACCTAACAGTCCTTTTATTGCTTTGGTTTCAATTGAACAAGTTTGAAACGTCTCTATTCTAGCATAGATTACAATTCCTCGTCTTGTTTCTATTGAGTCTTTGCATGATTGGTTTGGAAAGAGTTCTCTTTTTCATGCTTTGCATATGATTCCAATTGGAAGGTTGACAAACCAATTCCCTTGAATTCATATTTTCTATTATATGCAAGCTCAATCATTTGATAAGTATTATTTTCGACCAATATAGAGAGATGATTAAGAATCCCAGTTATGTTCCTAGAGGCACCACTTTCCACCAACCATATCTCATCATGACCTACAATGGAACTTGTAAGAGTAGAATGAAACGAGTATTCATCATCATATTCGTTCTTTCCAGGCCTCCTCTTATGAGAGGATTCATCAAGGTCATCCATAAAAGCATGATGTTTTCCTTTCCTCTTTTGATATCCATTCCTTTGATAGTCATCGGTTTGATTCCTTTGAGGACAATGAGCTTGATAGTAACCATATGCTTGGCAACGAAAACATTGAACATTTTTCATATCTCTTCTATCTCTTCTACCTTGAGAGGAAGGAGGAGATCCTCTTTGTGGAGTAGAATCTCTTCCTGGAGCAAATCTTGGAGCAGGTCTTGAATTGTGTCCTCTACCAAAACTTCTTTGGATTCTTCCAAGATTAGGTATTCTTCTATTACTCTTAGAATGAGCTGCAAAAGCTTCTTCACTTGGACTAGTCTTGAATTGTGTCCTCTACCAAAACTTCTTTGGATTCTTCCAAGATTAGGTATTCTTCTATTACTCTTAGAATGAGCTGCAAAAGCTTCTTCACTTGGATCTTCAGTCTGGTCTCTAGAATGGAGTCTTGATTCGTAGTGAGTGTGGGTAACCCACAACTTATCAAATGAAGGTGCATTTTATATTACACTAATGCTTGCTAAAAAAGGATCCCAAGATCTAGGCAAACCACCCAAAGCCACAACTACCAATTCTTTGTCAGATACTTCTTCATCAATGGACTTGAGTTGATCTCTTATTTGAGATATCCTTACAAAATAATGTCACTGTATCATTCTTTGTCATCTTGATATTGCGAAGTAGACCCCTAAAACTTATTGATTGATTAATGTTGTTAATAGTGTACAATCCAATGATGTCATCATAAATCCCCTTAGGAAGTATGATGATAAACAATATAGGGAATTAGATGATCCCTAACAAATTCTATAATAATTCTCCTTGCCCAGATGTCATATTCTTGAAATTTGTCTTTCCCTGCTTGGTTAGCTGGTTTAATAACTTTTCTTGTAACAATTCCAAAACCCTGTTCCTTGCAAGCACTAGGTAAATCCCAGCCTTTCATGCCCTACAATTTGTAGCTCCTTCAAGCTTGATTTCGACCTTCATGAAGGAATTCATGGTGATGATGATTGATGAAAAAATAGAAGGCAGAATCCCAAAATCTTCAAAGTGATTCTTAATTCTCTTCAAGGTGATCTCTCAACTCTTTCTCTTCACCATAGCTCTCATCCCATGTTGATTTTCTAGCGCAATCAAGACTAGTATAACTTTTCACAATTGATAACTACTTCTAATGGTATAATCAATTTCTTTTAGCATTCCAATCATCAAGCAGCTATACATGACAAAATTAAACCATTCAATTTAATTAATAGAGCAGTAGAGATCATAGTAAGCAATAGAACAAGAGACAAGAGACACCAAAATTAGGCTCACAGCTAGGGAAAAAATCCATAAGGGGAAGACACATTCAATATCTCCTTATGAGAGAGAAATTATGTTTGTCAATAGTACATCAAAATATTCCAACAATATTCCAAAATTTTGGCCTCAAAATATCCAAATCAAAACCAGTCAATGAAGAGAGAGAGAAAAGTCAATTCTGGTCAATGTACAAGTTTGCAACAATAGGGCCAAACTTTGGCCTAGGGAAGCTCTAAACAAGAGCTCGAAATTCGATCAACACCTCAGTCAACAACCCTTTGAAGCAAATTGGTCAAATCCTCGTTCAAGCTTGTGGTTAACGCATGTCACCGAGCCCAAGAATAGAGATGAAGATGCGGTCAACCAAGGTCAACGAGTCTCTGCCATCTTTGGCCTTCTAGGACGGTGGAAAATTCAGTAGAACATTTTAAATATGACTTAAAAATTAAGTAGAAAGGTAAATATGACAAGAAAATCCATTTCAAATTTCCTAAAATTGAATAGAATTATAAATATGAAAAAGTTAGAAAGTATCAAGAAAACATTTCAATGGACACTTCTCAATAACTCATTCGACACCCTGCTAGCATTTGGATGCACAAATGACACTATGAAAGGGTTCTTCAATAAAAACTCGATCATATTTGGATGCATAAAAGATACCATGGAAAGGTTATTTAACAGACACTCGTTCATAGTGGCATTGTCCATCCAAATATGACTATTCCTAGCTCATTTGGACCCTTGAAGTCATTTGTCCTAGAAGTCTAATGATAAACATTGTAATCTTTGCCACCTCAGAAATCTGGTAGAATCATAATTGACCGCAACAATGTTATTTTATTTTCGTATATAACCCTTTTTTCCCATTATAAACCAATTCGAGAGCAAATATTTATTCAAGAAGAAAAAAAAATATTCTTCATCCACAGAGACCACCTTAGAGCATAAGTGAATAAAGCTGAATACTAATCCCAAAGATCCTCAGCCCATCGAAGAGATGCTCATCGTTATGAATAATGAGATCCAGGTTCTCAAGAATAAGTTGAATATCCCTACAACTGAACCTGCACAGATAGTTCTGAGAATTCACAATCAATATAAATTGGGGTCCATTATGGTGCCCCTCACTGTACCAGAAGTTAGATTGTGTTTTAAATGCATATGTTTTTATAATCCTAAACAAAGGCCGAGACAAGCAGCCGAGACAAGCTTCCTGGAGTGGGGATTTGGCCAACAACAATCCTAAACAAACGCTGAGACAAGCTTCCTAGAGTGGGCATTTGGCCAACAATTTTCTGTATGTTTTTTTCATTTTTGTTTTCACGGGAGCAGTGTTAAGAGTACGAAAGGTGAGGAGTTTTCCCAAAAAATAGTATCGAAATATCAAGACAGGGTTTTTAGAGCTAGACACTGTACTTTTGTTCAAACAAAAAAGAGTGAGTTGCTACTGGAGATAGAGTGGTAACCCTAAAGCCGAAGAAACAAAAAAACAGCTATATGAAGCCATGCGAAATTGATTGTTGTTAGCCAGATTCAAAACCTGATTGATGAAGAAACAAAAAAACAGCTATATGAAGCCATGTGAAATTGATTGTTGTTAGCCAGATTGAATACCTGATCGATGTGTTACAGAAATGGCAGAAGGGGTCGGGGGAGGAGAAGGGGTCCATGTCATATCTACATCCAGTCCACTATTACACAATCATATAGGAAGTCTAACGGCAGATATATAGCACAATCATATAGGAAGTCTCATGGCAGATATATTGGAGCAAATAACTACACTATTAACAGAGTAAGAGTGAATAAAAAACAACAAACACAAGCAAGAAGAAAAGCATGAGAAACTGAACTTAGTATAAATAAATTACTTGGTGCCTTTAAGAGCACTCCACCCATTCTGAAAGTCAGCATTATCATTGAAGCAATAAAAAATGGCTTACACTTGGAACTGGTTGCTAAACTAATTTAAAGCACAAATAATAAATGTACACATAACCAAATCCTTAGTAAATATACACAACCCAATTTAAAGCACAAATAATAAATGTACACATAACCAAATCCTTGGTAAATACACACAACCCAGTTTATTTCATGTACACAGGTAGGATATGAACCAGGAAGCACAACATAAGAGTTCATAAAACAACGTGTTTTTCAATTATGAGTCTTAGATGAGATTTGCAATAGAAATAATATGTAAGGCCTTCAATTGAGGGACCGATAAGGGTAACTCCCAACATCCTAGTAAGGACTTCTGAGGATAGAAAATCCATAACCTGTTTTGAAAGTAGTCACTTCAAGCAAATGCTAATTATTGGGACATTATCTGGAGCTAATCCTTTCTGCTGATCATCTATGTATAGAGTATCCTTTCCACTACACAAGACTAGAGGACTATGCAGCTAAAGATATATCCATAGGCATTGAAGCAGGACACTTAAGATATAGCCATAGGCATTGAAGCAGGACACTTAGATGAGGGGCAAAGGACTGAAATAGTTGGAATGAAGACAACAAGCAGGACACTTAGATGAGGGGCAAAGGACTGAAATAGTTGGAATGAAGACAACACTACAGAGGAATGGCAGCTCTGAAGGTAGAGGTGCTGAATGCTTGAAAATAAATGACTAATTATGCATGACTTGGGGAATAAATTGCAAGGCTCTACACAAAATCTAAAGTAGATATTTCTGTATTATTGACGGAATTCATTTTTCAAATTATTATTATTATTATATTTTTGTGTTTGCATTCAACATGTTGGAATATCTTCCACTCTAGAATTATGTTGGAATATCAAAGGAATTGCACTGGGCAAGACATCTCTATTACAGTCGAGAACATATTTTTCGGTAGAAAGTTAGTGGGTTTCTGTACGTTTATCATCGAGTAAGCGTCCCACTTTTCTCCAACAAACAAAGTCTATTCTGCAATTAAGTGGTATGTAATTAAGTAAATTGGTGTCTTTGCATTAAGGAATGAAATTTCATTAGTTACATGTAATTAACGAAATTGGTTGATTTTCATTAAAGAATGAAATCAATGAATATCAATTTTTGCATATGGAATGAAATTTGAAGACCGAATGAAACTGATAAGATATCCTAAATTGCAAAACTGAAATTTAAAAAGTGAAGGGAGAGAGGGAAATGAATGCAGTCGATAAGATATCTTGAATTAAGTGAAAGGAGAGAGGAAAATGAATGAAGTCAATAGAATATTTTGAATTGAAAAAAGAAATTTAAAAAGGGAAAGGGAGAAAGAAATATACTAAATTATATTTAAAATTAAAGGAATTATTATTAGAGATGTAATAAAAAGAACTTGTTGGCACAATTAACAACAATCAGTTTCTCGTAGGGTGGAAAGTTGAAACCAAGGGCAATACTACAAATAGACAGATCCCTGACATTAATATATTTAGTTGACATTGTCAAACAATTCAATGGGTGTATGTGACTGTCACACTAAAAGTAAATACAGTTTGAACATCCTATGTCTATTCCATGTATCTATACTACCTGCATTTAAAATGCAAAATCATTTGATGCAATCGTTTGCCCAGTCTACACCAAACTGAATACACTAGAACTCCAGAGATAATTAAAAAATAACTTGATTTGGTATCGACTAATAAGCATCAGAAAGAAAGCAAATTGACAACAAAAACGCTTGACGGAGGGCTTTTACTGAGCATGAATAGTCCACACAGGATGGTCTTGAATTCTTGTAATGGTGGAAATGCATAATGGTTGGATTGAATATCAGCATCAAGTGCATCAACTCTTGGGATAACACTTCTGGATAAAGTACCAGATGGAGTGCATTGACTCCTGAGAGTTACTGTTGGCTATAAGCAAGGAGAGCAGGCAGTTGCAATGACCTTCAGGCTATGACTGACTGTATTGCTATCCGGATGATAGACTGTTCTTTGGAGCCCTGAGATATACCTACTTCTGTCAATCACTGTGACAACACCGAGTATAGCTAGTTCTGACTAGAGAAGCAGCTGTCAACAATAAGAGCAGTGTATAAAACAAAAAACAGTTATTGCCGCCATAATATTGTTACAAACAGTGATTCCAAGGCCCTGTTAATCAAAATATTAACACCATGAATCTTATGGCAATAAAGTGATCTAAGGAGATGATGGGGATATGTTTCCCATTGGTTAAAAAAGAATGTTGTGAATTGAAAGTCACACAGCAGAGGTAGATGATGGTCTAATTGGCGAGCCATTTGAACAAAAAAAGGAAAAAACTAAACAAAAAGAGGAACTAAGAACCAACCTAGACATTGAAGCATGCCTTGGGTACACAGAGCTTGGTGTTCAGTAAGTTGGCAATAGGAGCGCTGAGCTTATTGTTAGTATCAGACTCAAACCCTGCAATCGGTGTTGGTCTAGTTGATTAGGTGTGCTACTAGTAGTTTATATACGCTATGGTTGAGCCGACTACCCATCAATTTTTGGATAAATAAGCCCAAGGAACGAGAGGAACTGAAAGTAATATGACATATGTCATAGGGCAATGATGCATGGTCCAATGAAGGATCTAACATGTGATTCCATATCCTCAAGATTGAATTGAGCATCGGAATAGCCAAAACCCAATTTCAGACTTGAGATAATTGTGGGTGGAGAGTGAATGCCGTAAAGTTCGGTAATGGTCTTTTTAGCGCGTATCGAAATGAAAAAAAATACTGCTATTAGAGAACCTATGGATAGAATGTCAGGACACAATATTGAATGTTATTAGCGTAGGAGTACTACAGAGTAGAGGTTTCGAGTTTCACAATGAAAGAAGGTTCAGTGAGAGCAGGCGTTGGGTGATATAGGTTAGGTGTAATCACTTTGTGAGCACTTAGGCATTAAGGAATCAACGAGTTTATAAGCTATGACTTGGCCCTTGAGAGGCTTATAGACAATCAAAGGCATGTCGAACTCCTAAAATACGAGAATCCACTTCGTAACATGACCAGACAAAGCAGGCTTGTAAGTAAAGTCTCATAAGGGGTAGAAGAATATGAATTTATTAGCTCAACAGGTAGTGTAAGAGTATCTGCGTGGAAAACATAATAAGCCATAACTTTTCTATGAGTATATAACAGGTCTTGTCATTAACCGGGGTCCTATTGATGTGATGTAATAAATAGCACATGCTCTATGATCATCATTCTTCTGCATCAATACAATGGATATTGCTTATTAAAGGTAGACAATGATCCAATTTCGAAGAGATCAAGATAGAAGTTAAAAGGAGCATGCTCTTAAGTTTTCTTAAAGCCCTTTCACAAATGAAATTGCTACAAATTTTTTCAGCTGCACAATGACATTGCTTCGCGAGCCCTCAGACAAACTGGCTTATTGTAAATTAGTAGTCGTTAAATGCGTAACCTCCTTGTCAAGGTATTGATCAGATGATTGTTTTAGACAAAATCTTCTCTACAGATAATCTCTTTGCGTAACCTGCAACCAGACATATATCAAATAATTAATGAGCCAAATTCTTAATTCAAAACACGAAGCTTAGGTTTCTACTCTGAAGCCATCTGCACGACCTGTATAAATGAAGAAGCTCCAACAGGTGAATCTTAAACTCCCGGGTTACCATGAATAGACTTCGACCGCCGTTCAAACTCGAAAAAAATGTCATGTAGACACATGCCCTGCATGCAATGCCGGTTAGTGCCTGTTTCAGAATAAAACTAAAATAATTGAAATAAAAAATTAAAAAAAGAACATCCAGTGGGCACTAGGGCATGCTAGCTTGGATGCAATCCAGTTGTCCCCATTGCATGGAGCCCATTGCTTTATATTTTATAAACACTGTAATGTGTAAAGGCTAAGGCTATGATCACATTTTATGAACACTGTAATGTGTAAAGGCTAAGGCTATGGTCATGTTTGCCGTTTTTGTGTTACAAAGGGCTTCAAGAGGTGACCACCTTCTTTGAAGAGAGAATTAGGACACATGGCAATCATCTTTGTTTATCTAGGATGGTGTCTCGTTGCATCTCGTGGCAGGATTAGAGTTATGAAAAGGCCTTATCACATAAGGCTAAAGTCTTGAATAGGTAACGAACTGTGCTTTCCAGACTCCATTTACCATTTTGGAACCATTCACTTGTTTGTGAGCATATCTTAATTCTTTCTTTTGTGCTGTAGTGATATAGCCATTAAGCTTCCGCTAAGCTCCACTCTAGATATAGTTGTTTCCAGCTCAACTATTCCATCGGGGTGAAAGTATATAAAGCAATCCAACCAGTCTTGTGTAATGGGTATCTCTTTGTGTAATGGGTATCTCTTTGCAGTCCAGTTAAATTTTGTGCAGCAGCGGCAGTAAGACGTTCAACAACGACCACCCCAAGACACAGAGAGGCGATGAAAAATAGATGGCACCTGTATACAAGGTTTAGGTACTTCTCCGGAAGCTGGCAAGCAGGGGAGGTGCACTGGAGCCTTAAAGAAGCCTTTTCTAGATCAGTCCAGGTATGTATCATCTCTCCAAAGGGATTTTTTTAGGATTTAAACGCTATTGTGCAGGAAGGCGGTCACTCTCAAGTTACCCCGCAGAAAATTAACAATTCTTCAGAGACAATATCCCCGAAGTCGAAGGAAGGGGAAGTTGAAGCAAAGAAGCACGGGAAGACCAGTGGTCTATCAATATAAATAACGTCTAAGAATACGAAGGAGTTCTGATCGAACCATAAGAACAGAGTTAACATAGATAAGAACAACGGTAACAGAATTAGTAGCTTACCTTGATATTGCAGAGGAACCGAGGTAAGAGTCGAGAGGTAAAAGAACAAAGGTAAGAGTGCAGAGGGAAAAGCCTAGAGCCCATTACGTTCCCCATGTCCTTGCCAGGCAGAAGGATCAGATGTCATAGATTGCTAATATCATAAACGACCAAATGTCACAAATGGCCAGATGTAAATATGGCTTCTGGGTAAATTTCACATGCCTGTGACTTTGTTGCTAATTTCTTACCTGGTTATTTAGGTGAAATACTTGAAATAGAAAAAACTCGTTATTTAGGTGAAATACTTGAAATAGAAAAAACTGGGGGATAGAAGCATGTCCCTCCTTGTTTCGCCCTGGCCAGGTGGTCCTTCAAGATAACAAATGTAAACAATAACAACCTTGTGTTTTGATAGAACGCGTGTTTGAAAAGTGTAATGGATCTGTGTTTGCATTGTAACATGACGTTTTAATCAACAAGACGATACACATAATCTGGATGTTGATCTTGTCGTCTTCGAACTGCCTCTGCATCTGGAACTACTCCTACTACATCTTGAACTGCTCGTGCAACTACTGCCTATAATTCTATTGCCTTTGGTGTTGGATCATCTACTATACCGTTAAGTGTAGTCCACCACCATCAACACCTCTATACAAGACTGACTGGGGTAAAACCCAATAACCTGGAGAAACGACAGCCTGGTGTTGGCATTTCAGGATCTAGGCGGAACTTAAGCCCGCCGCGATGACTGCATCCCTGAGGGGGAGATAGCCGAAATAAGGGAGCTGCCATCGAGTATCCCGGGTTAGTTAGGTATGCCAATCTCCGTCCTTCTCCATATGGGATGGGCTATCATCGAACCAACTCAACATCATCCCAATGAGAAAGTTGAAATAATCGAACCAACTCAATATCATCCGGGTGAGAAAGCTGCAATATATGCGAAACTCCATAATCTACTTCATTAACAGAATGAACTAGAAGGGAACATGCCCTATCTGCTCGCCACCTAGGTATTAGGTGTTACAAAGGACCAGATGGCAGTTTCACAGATGGCAGTTTCACAAAGAAGGCAAATGGCAATGTCGCAAAGACAACAAAGGACCACACCACAATGTCACAAAGACAACAAAGGACCAAACGGCACTGTCACAAAGACAACAAAGACAACAACACTGTGCTTACTTTACCTTAAAGACAACAATCCAACAAAGACAACAATCCTGTGCTTACTTTACGTTATACCTTAAAAACCAAATAACATAATACTTTAAAAACCAAATAACATGTTCATTAGTGTAATAGTCTAATGAGGTGGAGGAGTGCCCGGAAAAGTGCCCGGAAAGTTATAGAAATTCTGGTTATATTTGGAGAAAATTCATAAAAACCAAATAACATGTTCATTAGTGTAATAGTCTAATGAGGTGGATGAGTGCCCGGAAAGTTATAGAAATTCTGGTTATATTTGGAGAAAATTCAAAGATTTTTGTAAATCTATGTTATAGTTGTTAAACTTCAAAATTTTAAGTGTCTTAGATGTTTTTGATGGTGCTGAATCTATTTCCACCATCAAAAACACAATTCCAACACTGTTTCCAAAAGATTTTTTGATTTTTTTTTCTCCGGCCACATTTGGCTGTTCGGGCAATTCCTCCGCCTCGTTAGACTACTCCAATAATATTTAATACTGTGAATTATTGCTATCATTACTTTGCCATTTCAAAATGTTTTCTAAATATGAATCACATATTCGAGATAATAACTATGGTTATGGCTTCCCTGTCTTGGGAAGAGGTCAAATAAGATGGCAAAAATTCTATTGTTCCTCGAAAATGAGACCGTAAAAAAAAAATTCTATTGTTCCTCGAAAATAAGACGGTAGAAAAATACTGTGGAAAAATAGTAGAAAACTGAGATAAAAAACTTACGTACTTGTAACATAACTAATGTTAAGTCCACCATTTCGATTATCATAATCAAGTGCCTATCGGACTAATAAGGTATACGAGCCCATGATTAATTGTGAATGGGTTACTTGAAATGACAATATAATTATTATCGTAGGACAAAGACTTTTGATCATAAAATCAATAACTATTTTCATGTTCTCGCTGCTTTTTTTGGACAATAGTTTTCGCTCTTGATAAAATAAAGTGGCTTCAAAAGTGTGAAACATGATGATCTACAAGGAGGGTGATTTTTATTTATTTATTTACTCTCTTTTCTTTTTTATTTATTTATTATTGAACATTTCCACTCATTAAATTATTTAAAAACCTATATTATAATATAACATAAAGTGATTCTGAATGTAAATATTTCTTTCGAAGAAACATACAAATAAATATTATTATCATTCTCTTACTTAATTTTTACCAAATAAAAAAACCAAACCATTCCAACAATCATTCACCTCCAATCATTCACCTCCCTTCCAGGGAAGATGAAGGAAAATAAATAATAGAAAAAAGTATTATTAGAACTAGAGATTAAGAGATCTTGATATCTTGCTGAAGAGGCTAATAAACAAATGAGAAAAATCTAAAAGAGATAAAGTTCAATAAATTATTTAAAAGAACTAAAAGACTTATTAAATCAACAATTATGTAATGGAACATAACTACTCTAGAATACTCTATATTTCATGCGTTAACCGTTTGATTATTTCACTGCATTTTCACTATACCACATAAGAGCATGGAATTTTCATGAACCAAGTATATCTCCACATACTATAGAGGTTGATAAGTGTCCTCGGGTCATCCATCCCAAGGAGTAACCAATTCATGGTTAAGAAATACTTCATGTCAATGTTAAATACCGATGAAACCCACTTAATCAAGAACTTAGGGATGATAATGGAATCATGACCTCTATTTTAAATCAATATGCCTGGGCTAAAATCAATTTCTTATTTGACCCATTGATCTTTCTCCTCACACAAGTCACTCTTGGTGGGGAAGAAAGAGACTTTAGTGAAAGAGTTAGCTTCATGCTTTATTATATTCTATTGATGATGTTTTTTAATCTATATCCTTCAAGGGTAGATTTGCCAAATAATTGTTTTTATGGTGATCTTTGAATCACTAAATAAAGAGAGAGTTATAATGTTTGCCTCCTTGGCTAGAGATAGTCCAAAAAACAACCCATATGCTTCTGCCAAAGTTGTTTGATAGATGATTAAAGCCCTAGGAAATTATTGAAGTTCTTCCATGATAGTGGAGACTTTGCCCCAACTCCTACAACCCTTGGGTTATTCTTTGAAGCCCCATCAAAGAAAATAAAAAAAGGATCACTAATGGAATTCCTAGTCATGAAATTCCTGACTCTCCTTTCTAATTTCCCCTTGAGGTTAGTTAATTGATCTAGGAATGACAAGAGGAGAGGCTTCTTTATGAAGGTTGAATTGTTCTAGCTAAAGCTCTTCCACACTGTCTAAGGGTTAATCTTCAAATTTAATTCTAACTCTAAAATGCTTTGAAAGAAGGGCTTTAGCTTTGGCTGTTGTCACTATTGGCTTATCCCAAACATGAATAAAGATATCTTTATTCTTGGCCAACAACAAAAGTGTATTTTAGAAGCTATTGATGTGTTTTCATGTCACACATTAAATAAAGTGACTATGAAATAACAATATTTTAGTTAGTTTTAATGTTGCAAATCTTCTTCATGCAAGGCTAACAAGGATGATTTCTCTTCTGAAATCAGAGAACAAACGAAAGATATCAAAAAGAGAGAATTTGCTCATGTTTATCATCTCGGTGGATATCCCTATGTCTCAGTTTCATTCAACATTTTATGGAATAGAAAACAAAGGCCATATGCCAAAGATGTCATCATTTTCCCCATATATCTTCATTATTTCCATTGTTCATGTCATTTATCTATTTTCCCATTTTCCCATTTAAGTGTTATTTTCATGCATAATTACCTTACCTTTTATTCCTTCCTTATTCATTTACATATCCATTATCACACTTATTCAACCACACTTAGTCATTTTACAAGTTGAGTGGAACATTATCCCACTTCATATTCCTCCACACAATCATTTCCTTTGCGCATACTTAACCTTTCACCCCTTTCCTCTATACAATCCTTTCCTCACACTTCATTCCCACAATAAATTAATTTTACCTCTACATCATATTATTTCTCATATTGTTTTTATCCTATTTCCTCACGCTTCATTCCCACAATCATTTAATTTTACCTCTACATCATATTATTTTTATCATATGTTCTTTTAATGTATCACCCTATGACATATGGTATCTAGTTGGACATATCTCAAGTTAACACTTGGAAGGTATTGGTTGGAAAAAGATGACTAAGCATTGACTGAGCACAATGTCTCGCGAATGCGACACTAACTAGAAACTACATTATGCATAAGCTATGCAAGAATCCATGCAATTTCTATTTCACATACAAATAACATAAGGGGTCCATTTCTTTATAAATCATCGTAAATACCCCCCCATAATGCACATGGGATGCGTAGGGAAGATTTATAAATCAAAAGGTCAAGATTCATGCGGAGTAGATCAACAGTTGTTGAGTCACCTCATGAAAATCAATGGTTGTTGATTCATGAACGTCTAGAGGCCATAATTTGAGTTTCCAAAGTTCAATTTGGGGAAAAAGAGCTTGTTTGAAAGCTAGAAGAATGAACAACATAATGCATGTGGTTTCCAAAGTTAGAATCAATATCATCTGAGAAAATCAAAATAACATTCATGACATATTTTGGGCCTATCACAAAAAATAAAATAAAATTTGAAAGAGGAAAAACATAACCATCAAATAATTACAAATATGAAGAGAAGATTATAAATCGAGAAAATCACATTCATAAAAAAGGGTGGTTGTTGTTTCTTAGGGTTTTTTTTTGAATCTGGATTTTCCATTCCTAAGGATTTTGTGAGAATCAGTTTGGTCAATGTTCCCTCTCATATATTCTTCTACATATGTCTTTCCATTAGTTTTTCCATGTGCACTCATTTATAAGAAGATTTAGGTTTGATTATGTCTTCTCATCTCTTCCAACCACTCCATATTGTATTTTCAGGTCCAAAGGAGAAACATCCCTACTTGTAATAAAGGAAATTCAATTTAAATACAATTTATCCAATTCTTATTTAGGAGGCCATTTCAATTTTTAGACAATGTTAAACTTCTCATAATGGGATATTTTTTATTAATTTCTCCCACAAAGAGATATTCAAGGTTCATGTTGTGGGTATGAGTTTGTATGGTGATGTATCATTGGATTCTTATGCAATTGAAACTTTATAAACTTATTTGATTCTAATGTATGCAAAACTTTAAAGTTCTTTGAAGACCTATCCATATTTTATTTTTTATTCCATCTTGCAAAGTCATTATTGATTACAGATCCATAAGAAGAAGAAGGAAAAATACTTATTTGAGGAAAATCCTAGTACATAAAATTTCTTTAATTTTTATATTCAGCTATCACATGCTTAACGAATAAATATGCTATATGAGAGGTTTTTTGGAATATTTTTTGGGGTTTCTATTTGGCACTCACCCATGGCATTCATCTAAGACCATAATAAGAATCTTTGACATATTAAAAGAGGAATGCCACCTATATAAAAATGAAGAGGGAATCTTGATAATTACCTAAGAGGTTGACTCTTATCCTTGACATGAAAAGAGATCAACAAAAGTACATTTCATACCCTTTTGAAAATATTTTATTTTTAAAGGGTCATGATAAGTTTTTCTCCAAAGTGTGAACATCTCAATCTAGGTGATTGGCCATTGTACCTATTGAATCATCCTAGCAAAGGCACAAAACCAAACTTATTTTGGTGTATAGCACTCAAAAAATATATGTTGGAATGATACTTCTTTTAAAGCACATAATTCACATCAAAAGGGGCTCTAGATCCCTCTTTTTATCAAATTCTTCATAGTTAGAAGATTTTTGTGGCTCATGATCCAACAAAAAACATTAATTCTAGGGAGCCCATCATTGTTCCAAATTTGTTTCCATAGAGGGGAATTCTAAGGCATCGGAAGAGGAGCTAGTGACAAAAGTGTTGTAGCCTGCACAACAACCCCCCATTATTTTATAATTCCTTTATTAAATAATGAGTACCCTTGTAATTTTTATTTTATTTATTATTATTATATAGTTAATGGTTTAATCTTTCTTTTTTTATCTAGCCAAGTTTATACATATTTCATTTTGTTTTATTTGATATTGTTTGGTTAATTTTTATGATTTTTATAAGTTGTTAGTGATTTTATTTCAACGATGTACGTTTCGAAATAAATTTCCTATCATTTAATCCAATTTGATTTGAAAAATTTCGAAAGTTATAAAGAAAAAAGTCTATGGAATATTCATATCGTTTAGAAATAGTCAAAACTTGAGTTAGTTGGAAATATGGATTTTGGTGTCATGAATTTGGACCTGGATGGAGTCGATATTGGTGTTATTTGAGTTCACTGGATGCCTAAATATTAGATTTTTAGGTCCATATTTTATTTACTTACAGTCTTAAGGAATTTTCATTTAACACTAGGAATCTGTGATTTGTATTTTTTTTAGGGTTTGATGTGCATTATTCCACATGGAAATTATTTTAGGAGATATTATGATGTGATAGGCGATGTGGATTGCTGGCATGTCTTTCTAATATGAAAATTTTCATATCCACATTTGGAGTTAACTTAATTTAATTCCTTCTAGAATTGTCTAGATATCAAATGCAAGATACCTTTTCTCAAATGGATTTCATCCAAATCCTAAAGGGAAGGATGTGTGAGTCATTTGATTCTCCTTGATCCTAGATACTATATTTCATTCACTTTCAATGGTATCTAGATTTGAAGGATTAGTTAGTTGTTATTTCGACCTCTCTTATTCTCCAGATTCTCAATAACCTTTACATATGATTATATCTGCATATTCGGGCCAAGCTTTATGGGACCTATTTTTGAACCATTTGGATACCCCAAATATGTAAACCTCTATGGTACATCTAGAAATATATTAAAGTATTCCACCCTAGCAACTAGATCATCTGCCATATTAGATTGAGACTGATTGTCTTCGAGATTTGACCTATGAGGCACCTAAATTATCATTTGTGTTATATACTTATGTGTTGACATGTCCTTGCTAATGAAGAGGTTAGATCTTAGGATTTCTATATGCAAATTAGTTTTGAGGTTAACACCAAAAAAATGCTATTGTCCATAACATATTACATACTGCACACAAAATACATTCCATCAATAAATTTTCTTAAACCTTTTGTTATCATTTTACTAGACCAATGTGATATAAAACCGCAATAATCATGTAACCTTGAAATGACCTATTAAATCTAGTAGTACATATTTCTTGTAAGATTTATGATTGAGATCCAGTTTTTTTGAGGATTAAGTTGGACCGAGTGAACAGAAAAGTAAATAATTGAACCATTCATTATTATTTATTATTTTCAAAATGAAAATAATTGATTTGACTATGTGTTTCAAAATGATTTAAAAAAAGAGCATATTCAAAATCTTGTTTGGGTTTAATTTTTACAGAATTATAGGCATAAGGAATAATCTTGATGACTAGAAAGGCAAGCATATTGAGGGAATAAAAGAAGATGTGGATACATAGAGAAGAATAAATCTACTCATGAACAAATAAAACTATTACACCATCAAGATCATGTATAAAACATGGTCATGTGTATAACAATATTTTTTCTACACAACAAGAATACTTCAAATTGGAACACTAAAAACTTGTAATGGTGTAATTCCTTATTATAAATAATCATAGGAATTTTCCAATGATTTAATGGGTTGGAAAATTGAGATTGTTGTTAAAGAAACAAAGTATATAATTTTAAAAGAAGGCTTTTGTAAGAAGAAAAGGGTTGGAAAACATTGTACTAGAGTTGGATAATTTGTTATCATTTTTAATATGAAATGGAAGGCTAGATATATGTTTCAAATATCTCTTTTATGTGTAATATTGTTCAATCAACATTTCTATAAGTTTAACTTTTTTCATGTTCTTTATTTTCATGAAATTTCTTTCATGATCCAATGATTTCTTTGATAGATATTTATTGCATACAAAAATACTTATATTATATTTTGAATAACTAATTATTCAAAAAATAGAGATATATCTATTTTCATATAAAGCTTAAAGTAATCATGTGAATTAATTCCTTAGAACCAATGATCAATCTTTCTTCTTGTGTCTAATTTTAATAAACACATTCCTAGTGATCTAGAATATATATTAGTTACATATTATATTAATTAAAATAATATATACAATATAGGTATTAGATAATAAGCCTTTAGATTAGATATATATTCACTTGGGTTGATATCACATCATGTCCAAAGCATTTTGGTGGAAATCAAGCCCATGTACTGTGGATATCACTGCAACAAATAGGAATGAGTCCAATTAGGACCTACCATTGGGTGATCCCCCCTCATTGTTGTTGGTGGAATTTTCTAGACCATCAATAGAAAGGTATCCACCAATTACCTTGTATGAAGGTTCTTCCCATCCTTTACAACATTTTATGCTGATATTCCATGGGGTGCAACCATTAAGAGATTGGAAAAATGCAGGGGGCTCCAACAGTTTTCCAAAGTTACATCTCATCCACTTACCAAAGTCTTCATCCCAAACCAAATATCATGCAAAATTTCCATATTAGCACTATCCATCTAGAATTTGAGAGGTGAGAATTCATTTTGGGTGGATAATGCTTACTTCCCAAGATTTTTTTCATCCTAAACCAATATCTCGTTTGCATATCCTGGTACCCATGTGAGCCTTGATTTTATTGGGGGGTGACTGATGTCAAAAGTTTCCAAATGTATGAAACTTTTTCAGAATCCATTGGGTTCTTTATGCACTTGTTTCTTACACCACTGAAGTATTTATTCCATAATATATTTTTCCACAGTCCACCATTTCAT
Organism: Pinus taeda; assembly: GCA_000404065.3. Taxonomy (NCBI): domain Eukaryota; kingdom Viridiplantae; phylum Streptophyta; class Pinopsida; order Pinales; family Pinaceae; genus Pinus; species Pinus taeda. The sequence continues at coordinate 19,875 of APFE031327026.1, forward strand.
TGTTCATGTATCATTTTCCACAACAATTTGGCTCCCATTGCTAATTTTATTAAATATGGATATTTTATTCACAAACCACCTCTTCCTTTTAGAACTCTAACTATCTTTTAATTTATAATATGTTACTTATTTGTGTTGGAATTCCCCCCTTGGTAAAGAAATTCCTTCATGTTGAGATTGATTTGGTTCATAAGTATTGCTAAACATTGGTCTATAGGAAGGGTTCAAAGTACTGATTTTATTAGGACCATTTTACTTGTCAAGTTTAATAATTAGGATCCCCACTACGAAAAACACCAATGATGTTCAACCAAGATTGGGTGGAAATATTTTTAAGAGTAATAGGAATCCCAATATATTTGAAAGAAGACTAGTTTTCAAATAAAGTAAATTGCAAAGTTTTAGAGATGGAATACATTACCTAGACATAAGCATTCCAACAAAAAAATTGGCATTTTTATGGTTGGTTTCCCCTCCAAAAGCAACAAGAAATGATTCCAAAAATTTATTAAATATAGTAGTGATAATGATGGAGCCACCTCTAAGGAAGAGAGGGTCATCGATGAATTGTGCATGTTTCAAGCTCCTAACACCATGGACAATCTCAATTCCTATGAAATTTCCACTAATGCATTCCACATTAAGTTATTTTCTTAATGACTCAGTCATGATGATGTAAAGAATAGGGGACAAGGGGTAACCTTACCTCAAACCCCTGCACACTTGAAAGAAAAGAGTGGGTTTTGCATTAACCAACAAGGTATCAAAGGGATGTTGTTATAACAAGATATCCATTGAATAATGGAGAAGCTAAAACCAAACATTGTCATTACTTTTCTCCCTATTTTCCTTACTCCTATCTTGCATAAACCCCCTTTTATTTTAAAAAATAAGTAAGGCATAATATTCTTTATCCTAGACATTATGGTCTTGGTCATGATTCTATATCAAGAGATACAAAGAGAAATGGGTAGGAATCTTATGAAAGAGGAAGGATTTACATCTTTTGGAATTAAAACCAAGAAGGAAGAGTTGGATCTTCCTCCTATCTTGAAGGACCTTTGGGTGTCTTAGAGCATCATTTTTAGATAATTTTTAATGAGATTCCAAAATAATATATAAATGAAATCAAGATGCCATGAAGCCTAAGAGCATTATTGATCTCTAGACTCCAAATAGCTTTAAATTTCTACCTCATCAATTAGTTTCAAGAGATCATTATATCCTCTCCTAAGATCACAATTGAATATTCTCTAGCATTTTTTCCATATCCTTCAGTGTCACACCATCCTATTGTGCGAAAAGAAGTCCTAAAGTGATATGGATGCATTCTTTAATTCCTTTAAATAAGAGATTATAGTGTTATCATCTCTAATTATATTCTTAAAATTATTTCTTATATCGAAATAATTAGCTTGTCTTTGGAAAAAAAAATTGTATTATGGTCTCCTAGCCATAAACGTCTACATTTGAGCCTCCATAATTATTCTTAAAATTGGATGGCATTTTGGATCCTTTTTTAGAGAGTTGTATATTCTTATTGAAGGTGTGATATGGCATATTAAATCTCCAATTTGGTTTGATTTTGGTAGCTTGAAAATAATCCATTTTGGTCCCGTGGAGAAAAAATATGCTATGCTTCTTAGTTTTAACTAGATGTTTAAGTGTTGTTTCTTTTCTCATGTTGTCTAACCTGTAATAATTCGAGGAGATTAGTATCATTATTTTCTAGAGTTTTTGGCACTATCACCTTGTTGAAGCATGTTATTTCCTAATATTCTTGTGGATTTCCAATTTCCTCCCAAATATTTATGTATTTTTAATTGAGACCCAAATATCAATGTTCATTTCTTGTTCCCTTTTGATATTTACTAGCTTCCTACCCGCCCTTCAGGGGATATTTTCTTCATAGTCCCCTTCTCCATGATCCTATTCACTTGTTACAAATGGATCAATAACATTTTCTTTAAGGTTAGAGAAACAAATATTTGCATCCAATACGTTTTAAATCTCTCCCAATCCTTCTAGCACTTGATCTTCCACTTTTAGATGGTTTCTACGTTGTTTAGACTAATCAAAACTCCATTTGTGGTGCTTCCATATCCATATATTTCTAGGAGGGAATTGTAAATTTTTTCTCCCTAAATGTGCATTTCCTAGCTATTTGGACTAAATATCATTCTTGTCTCAAAGAAATAACTCTCACTGGTTCCTTATAGGGGGAAACTGGGGCTTCTAATGATGGGGGTGGTTCTTCCTGAGATAATATTTAAAACCTATTGTTAGATAGTGGCTAGCTATCATCTACTCTCTTGTTGAGCATTTGGAATCGTTCTAAGTGTGAGTTGGAGGAGGAACCCTTGGAGAAATTCACTCCCCCCTGAATTTTTTTTTACTCTAGATGCGACTGGGACATTAGCCACTATTGCTTGATATCCTACACCTATGTTTATGTTTGAGCCCATTTTTAGATTAATGTTTTTGCATTATTTCTCTCTTTCTTATGCTAGGACCTACTATGATGTCTCCTTTTTGTAATCCTTGGAAAGGTGCCGATATTAATCACAATATTTTCACTTAAAAAGGAAACTATTCATACTCCAACTTTTTCACATGTTTCTAGTTATTAAAAGTGATGAAAATTTATTTTGGAAATCATTTCTCTAGGTTTACCTTAATGCTAATTTAGGCACAAGCATATACATTTTCCTTGGGTGTGTTACCAATGCTTCAAATAGAATTATCACTCCATTAATGAAGTGGGTGATGAGGAATTCACACCCAAGTAGGAACTACTAAAGGGACATAATTCTTTGGGTTGAAATTAGGAGTCCATCTATTTAGATACATGCTTATGGATCTTAAGAGTTAAGGTCCACCTTGGTAGATAAAGTCACTAGCTTCCCTTGTCTCAAATAAGAAAGCATAAAACTTCCATAGAAAAAATGATGCAACAATCCTTTAATGATCATTTTCCATTTCATTTGCAACCAAGTGGCCACTACCTTAGGTGAGGAAAAAAAAAATATACTAGATAATGATTCCTCTCTCCGTAAATGATAGGTGTCATAATGTCAAAGTATAGGTATATTTTTCACTCAACTTCAAGTTTCCAAGTCTTCCTACTCTTGTAGTTGTGTGGTACCACATTGTTTTAGACTGAATTTCTAGACTAGCCTGAGCTTACCTCACCTAGACTATGCCTTTTCACTCAAGGTGTTCCCATAACTCAACCCTTAGCTATAACTGAGTCAAGCAATCTAGGTGCATGCCCAAAAATGCCATGCATCATGACAAAAGTTATACTAAAATAGTATTAAAAGTCCATGTATAAACTTAAACACAAGTACAAATAGAACATGCAACATATAAAAAATAGAACTGCTTATATGTTTGAGTCGAACCAACATGTGCCTAAAATATGTACAATAATATTGACATAATATCTTACAAATACAATACAATTAAGAGATGGCATCCACGACTCATTACAATTCCAACAAGAACTCGACCTAATAGTCTTCTTGTCCATGTCTTTTCACAACCACTTATTGCAATTCTTCCTTCTCATCCAATTTCTATAACAACTCATTATGTCAACAAGTGGTCCTCAAAACCCTAATCAAAGTGACTACATATCTCCATCCTTCACTCGTGCCATTTGTTCCTTATTCAATCAAGTGTCTTGTCTCCTTGTGCCTTCTTGCTTTATTTTGTGTTATGTGTCCTCGTAGCTCATCCATCTCCTAGAAATATATATGTTCAATCCCTTCATACAAAATGTTACACATATTTGGAATTGAACTAAGCTGGCCCATTGTTCTATCACATGGTTTAGTCAAGTCGTGACAAGTCCACCAAATCGCTCATCATTGGGTCATTTATCCCCAAAGTTTGTTTGTGGACAATTTGACCTTGCCCATCTATGTCAAGTAATCTACATAATACACCTAAGGATGACATAAATAAGATGTATGTATGGTGAACATGACCATTTGTTGCAATCCACAGTAGTCAGTGCCTTAAGGCACCTTGCTTGTTGTGAATTCAAGTGTATAGTGTTCATCCATATAACGTTTCGTTCACCTCATCAATTTGTTTAGCTAAATCGACCCCACAGTGGTGTGTCCAACTTAACCATTCTATCACACAACCTATTCAAATAAAGGCATGTTCATCTATCTAGATTGAATGGCTAACATCAATATCCACACCTTTCCTTTTTGCCAAGGCATCCATTATGATCGAGAAAAGGTTCTTCACACCCTCCTAGCTAAATCCCTTATATCCTTCCCAACCAAAAGTAATTTTTTTCCATATAATTTTTTTCAAAATATTCCATCTCCAACTATTTTCCCAAACTTGTGCCTTCATCCACAACTAAGAGCTAGAAATCCTAAGTTTAATGGCATTACCCATTGGAAATCCAAAACTTTCTACTATTAGAAACCCAAATTTCCATAAGTCAACTCAACTAAAATTCACCTAGCTCTTACACAATCCTTTTCCCATGTTGGCATGGCTATATCCAACTTCATGGATAAAATCTATCCTACCCAACTCTACTACATTACCTCGTACTATCACTACCTTTTTATGATAAAGTTGTGCTATTGCAACCAATAACACTGTTGCCACTAATATTCCCTTAAATTAATTTCTAAATGTACCCACGTGTTCAACAATGTCGACCTATTGTTGCATCCTTATTTTGACCAACTCTAACATGTTTCCACACATTATTGGCCTCAAGTTTTGCATTAGTTGTGTAGCTAATCCAACTACCATGTGAACTTCTAATATGCACTTACCCATGCTCGAGCATAATATTTTTTATCCACAACATAGTCTTCATATCCAACTGTATCTCAAGCAAAATTCTTGCTCCTTGCCTTAGCCTTCAAATCCATCTCTACAACCTAACATGCCAGCTACTACAATTTTATCGAAAAACCAAGCTACAAATCAACAACTATTATCTCTATCATATTGAATTAAGGTCACCACCTCTATTCAATACACTAAGTCACATTTCTTCTAACTCTATTGTTGAACCTCCTTTCCAAGGCCACACCCAAGGAAACATTTCTTACTCCTTGTAAATGCGACACCTCCTAGTATGCTCAATGAAGAGTGAACACCTAGTAGCTTACAAGACTATAGGAAAACATTGTGTCAGCTTTGTGATTCATTCATAAATACATCATTGCTTGCTTGACTTCTCGATATGTGCATCCTAATTATTCCAATGATTTTATGGTGAACGCGTAATCATATATTCTTATGGTTTGTCTATAAAAGTCCATAATCACTACATGGTCTCGATCTTCCCTACCTACTTTTTTGCATCTATATCTAAATATTGTTGACTAAGTGCCTCCAAACATTACTTTGAGCCAACACTTAGAGGATTTTCCACAATTAAATCATTCGATTGATCCATCCCAACTTGTTCATAACTCATTCGATTTTATGGTGACTCATGTTGAATTCCTTGTTCAAGGACTTCTATAAGTGTTATAAGTGCCAACTTCAAGTCTTCCTTACAATTTTTTTACTATTCTACAAGCTCCAAAATCATCTAGTCTTCTCCAATATTGACTTTGTTGATGGATCCATGGTCATTAACCTTTTCTCTATACTACCCATACCATTGAAAGATGCCATAGCAAAAAATGATTGTTCTTGTTGAACTATGTGGCAAGGTCTCTCTACACTTCCATCAACTCTCTTAATCAACCTAATCACAAAAATCCTAGGTATCTATCCAAGTTACCTCTTCATTTTAATAGGAATACTTTGTGTCTTGGTCTCATCTAATAATACCAATAGTTTCTCACAAAGTGGTGGAAGTACCTTCAAAATCTTGAAGAACTCCTGCACTAAAATCATTGCACGATGTCAACCTTACCACCTAGTTACCTTCCTTGAAGCAACATGGGCTACTCTCTAGGTTACAATAGAGATATGTAGTAGTTTTCTCATTCACAAAGTTGCGGTATTGGTGTCCACCAAGGCTACAACTTTCAAGCCATCCACCACCATGTTCAAAAAATGAAATCCAACTCAACCTTGATTTTGTAGACTTTGTTTACAATCTCCTATCATTAACACCATTAAAAACTTTGTCAACATGTCCAACTTTTTCAACATTTCCTTTGAAGGTTATGGAATTTGGGTTGCCCCTTATAAATTTCATTTCCATTAGTGCTCTTTGGGCTTCTTCCATTTCAAACAACCAAGCCAATTGTTCTTTTAAGGTAAAATATCTCGTGAAATAGTTTTTTGAACAAAGGAAGGATGAAATGGTCTTACATATAGGTTGGGTGACTTGGGATGCTCCTTTGTCAAAATATTGTTTCCATCTTTAGTTTCCTCCTTCTCAATTGTACTTGACTTAGGCATCTTTGAAAAATCTATTTTTTTTTTGCCATTAACTTCAATAGTTTAACCAAATATGCCACATGTGTCCTAATCTAACCTAAATTTTCCAAGTTCTCTAGGAAAGTATGGTGAATCCCATGTTAGGCATGCCCCAAAGTAGAACAACATTGCAAGTTCACCAATACAACCCAATCTCTTCACTTCACCAAGAAAGGGACCCCATTGCAGCAACTATTGGTTCAACATGCCAATCTTGTTTTTCCAAGTCTCTTCATTCATATCCTCCATATCTCCATCCTAGGTCAATCTTAGTCTTAAGGAATGCTTGGGTTTCTACTCTGCCACAAGCCTACATGCATCCTAGACCAACCTATCCTCACTAATATATTCAACCTTGATGAACTACTAAACCAAGATGTAAATGTTGCAATCGATTCATTTCACTAAGGATGTTCATTTTCCTAGTTTCATTATGCCACCCCGAGGCCTACTACCTAGACCTAGAGTCACACTCATTCGGTAATTCATTCCAAGGTTATCATAAAAACAACTAGCTTTTACTCTTCACCATTCCATCCAAATGGTCCTGTGATTGCTTATTTCACCAAGGAACCACAGTCATACTCGTCCTAATTCATGTCATATCAAATTACTAGATGCTTGTCTGAGTTCTTAGAATTATTTGCATGACTTGTTATCACTTCACAAGTTTTCTACCTCTCTTATGGAGCAACCCACTTGCCACTAAATTGAAAAAGAGACCATAAAATTTGTCACTAACTACAATATCACCATGAGATTTGAGTTTTTGCACCATTTTCACAATAACAACTTGAGTCATTTTATGTTAATGTATTATCATCCAACTTGCCACTCAGTCACGTCCAAAATTGCTTAGATACTAATTGTGATGGAAGTGGTAGCTGTGAAGAGCACCAAAACTACCTCAAACAAGCTTTGATACCAATTTTCATACAAGTGGTACATTAGAGAAATTTTGAGGTCTAAATGGGCCTCCTAAGGAATATTATAAAATAATAGTGGAAATAATAAAATAAGATTAGATTCCATCATCAAATTTTAGAGGGAAAAAAAGAACAAAATACTTTTTCAACTCGCATTTTAAACATAACTCCCTATGGTTTTACTCAAATTTCGAGTAGGAACACTAATTGGATGTAAAATTTAATTCCTCATCCAAGAAGTACCCACATTTCATACTTTTGATGGACCCTGCTACATGTAAAATAAGAAATACATGAAAAAACATGATTGCAATAATGCTTTTCATGTATTTCTCATTTTTCGTGTAGTAGGGTCCATCGAAAATATGCAACATGGGTACTCCTTGGATGACGAATTAAAACATGGGTATGAGTGCTTCTGCTCGTAATTTGAGTAAAACCGTAGGGAGATAAGTTTAAAATATGAGTTGAAAAAGTAGTTTTTATTTTTTAATCTTTTCACCTTTTTACTCCAAAAATGGTGAATGATCCCCCTTGGTCGACATCACCATCTTGAATCTTTTTGGTTCTTATAAAGTTGATTTTGGTTGTGCATTTTTGTTTGAGGCCCATTTTAGAACTCAAAATTTCTCTAATGGTTATGAAGAGCACCAAAATTTCCTCAAAAAAGATTTTATACCAACTATCATAGCGCTATAGTTTCCCTATATTTTTCACTTGACTTGGAGTTCTGAAGTTGTTCGACTCCTATGGTCGTGAAATATCATAGTATTTTCATACTCCATTGCTAGACTAACTTGAGCTTACTTCACCCAAACTATGCCTCATCACTCAAGGTGTGAACATAACTCATCCCTTAGTTACCATTGGGTCGAGTCACACACTCCAACTTTATTTCAAGTGATCTTGATGCATGGTTATTCGTATCCTAACTTTCAAAAACACTTAAAAAGACTTAACATTTGATGTATAAAATTAAACAAAAGTATACTTCGAACATGCAACATATTAATAATAAAATAACTTATATTTTTGGGTAGCACCAATATGTTCTTAACACCTATATAATAATATTACACAATGTTACAAATAAAATACAATTACAAGGGGGGACTCATAGCTCATTACAATGCTATATAAGAACTCGACCAAGTTGTCTCCTTGATTTGCTATCCAAGTGCTATCTGAGCATCCATCTTCTTGGCTAACTGAATGTTATTTTGAGAATCCATCTAAGTGGGATTTGACCTCCTCCACGGTCAAAATCATAAAGAAATCAAGAATGCCCAGATCTCGGTGAATTTTCTCCTTAACCTTTTGTTTTCCCCTACAAACTAGCCATGTTGACCATCCGTTGACAGGGGTTGTGGAAATGTTTTCTTAGCAAACCAAGAGGAAACTATCCATCTCAAGAACATGGGGAACAAAAACCATGTCCCCAATTTCACCATTTAGCTTGAAATTGATAAATGAATGAACAATTACGAAAATATATTATTTCTTGTAAAAATATAGTAACATTGATTTACAATGCATAGAATTTTATGAAATTTCAAAAATTACAAATAAATGCTAAAATACCTTATGAAGTGTTTTATTGGTCAAAATAGGTGCAAAAGGTAGTAAAAGTTGCACAGGATAAATTTATTTATTCGGGATATGTTTTATTAATATTGCAAGATATCACAAAAATCAAGGACTAACATCTCTCCTAGGAAGAATATGTTGCGTGTCCTCATGTAGAAAAACTATGACTGCCATTCATAATGCCACTACTACTCAAAGAAGAACATCTACATTGTTTCTCTATGTTTTTTTGTTTCTTGTCTTGGCCTATTCATCAACAATCTCATCTTGAAGCTTGCATTCTTAGCCTTTAACTTCTTCTACTAGTACTATTCATATGCTTGCTTGGAAATGATCAAATTATCCTCCTAAAGCCTCTTAATCTCCAATTTTAACTCCCCATTTTATTCAACTAGATTTAATTTGTTCCTTTTGAGTAATTTTGAGTCTTGTTGTATCGCTCACAAGACCTTCATTTCCTCAATAGTTCTTTTCATCCACTTGATTTTCCACTTGATTTTCCACTTTTTCTTCTTCATTGATTCTTCAATAATATTCTTACAATTTTTCATTTTCTATTTGAGGAATATTTTTCAGTATGTCTTCAAGTTCCTCTTCAATAGGGGAACCTTCTTCATCATTAATAGGGATGTGTTATTTTTTCATTTTTAATTTCTCATTCACACATCTTCTTGGTGATGGTTGTTGCTCCTTCTCCTTGACCTCCAAGGACTCAATGTAATCATAAAGTGATTTACAAATCTATTAGTATTTCCTCTGTTGATGTTATTGGTTCCTCTTCATTGACAATATTTTCAATAAATTAATTTCCCCTAAGAAACTATTCCCAAGTCCACTCATGCTTCTCTAACTCCCAATCTATGATCAATATGTTGAGGCCATGGTGATATAGGCTTCTTTTGTCATTTTTGGGTTGTCTATGAATAATATTTTCCATCTTGGTAAGACTATGTAAGAGGAAGTATGGCATATTTAACATTTTTTCCTTCTTCAGATGTTTTAATGACTTGATATGATATATGTACATGAGATTAAATCTCCCTTCACATGCAACATATTTTTGAACCAAGAGAGTGAAGTCATCCCAAGAATGCTTCAACCATGTTTTAGGAATACCTCTGAGTCAATTGGGTTTTGACCTTGATTTTTTTTATAAATGGTGTCCATGCCATCTCCTCCAATTGTTGATTCCTAAACCATTTTTCACCATCTTGGGCAAACCTCGTAATTTGTGCCATTGTATGTTTAGAGAGATGTATCACTAATTTCCCCACTGTAGCATTTTCTCCATAAAAAGTATAAGCAAAGGATTTGGTGACTTCAACATTATATCTGTTAATTTTTGAAAGAAAATCTATCCATCCCTCCACTTGTAAAATTATCATTGTATCAACATGCAATTTGGTTATTTCAAGCTGAGTTGGCTCAATTCTAATTGCCATGTGAAACCCTATGTTGCAAATCATGTGAACGCTATAATTTTATCCACAATTTGTTTTGCCTTGGAGGGGGGGGGGGGGGGGGAGAACAAGCCACTATTTTCAAAGATATAACACCATATCAATTTTGATTTCCATTATTTGAGCAAATATTGACCGAGTAAAAACAATCCATTGTTTCTAATACTGTGATTTCTATTGATTGGTAAAATTATAGTTTCTCTTTACTAAGAAAAATGTGGTTTTTTGATTTCATATGAAAATCATTTTTAGGTTTTATGTTAACATTATGATTGTTAGCATAAAATTGTTTTGAGAAACCTTGACTAGAATAGAAATAATTTTATGCTTGAGTGGAAACTGTTTTAAGCCTGATTGAAAATCATTTAATTTGAGCATGTCTAAGCTATTCTGAGCATAATTTAAACTATTAATTCCGAGCTATCAATACATACGTTTTGGAGTCCATTTCTTTATAAATAATTATAAATACCCCCCCATAATGCACATGGGATGAGTAGGGAAGATTTATAAATCAAAAGGTCAATATTCATGTGGAGTAGATCAACAGTTATTGATTCACCTCATGCAAATCAACGGTTGTTGATTCATGAACGTCTAGAGGCCATAATTTGAGTTTCCAACATTCAATTTGGGGAAAAAAGAGTTTGTTTGAAAGCTATAAGAATGAACAACATAATGGATGTGGTTTCCAAGGTTAGGATCAATATCATCTTAGAAAATCAAAAGAACATTCATGACATATTTTGGGCCTATCACAGAAAATAAAATAAAATTTGAAAGAGCAAAAACATAACTGTCAAGTAGTTACTAATATGAAGAGAAGATTATAAATGGAGAAAATCACATTCATAAAAAGGGGTTGTTGTTGTTTCTTAGGGTTTTTGTTAAATATGAATTTTCCATTCCTAAGGATTTTGTGAGAATCAGTTTGCTCAATGTTCCCTCTCATATATTCTTCTACATATGCATTTCCATTAGTTTTTCCATGTGCACTCAATTATAGGAATATTTAGGTTTGCTTATGTCTTCTCATCTCTTCCAAGCACTCCATACTGTATTTCAGGTCCAAAGGAGCAACATCCATACTTGTAATAAATGAAATTCAATTTAAATACAACTTATCTAATTCTTATTTAGGAGGCCATTTCAATTTTTAGACAATGTTAAACTTCTCATAATGGGATATTATTTTTAATTTCTCCCACAAATAGATATTCAAGTTTCATGTTGTAGGCATGAGTATGTATGGTGATGTATAATTGGATTCTTATGCAATTGAAACTTTACAAACTTGTTTGGTTCTAATGTATGCAAACCTTTAAAGTTCTTTGAAGACCTGTCCATATTTTAATTTTTATTTCATCTTGAAAAGTCATTGTTGATTATGGATTCACAAAAAGAGGAAGGAAAAATAATTATTCGAGGAAAATCCCAGTACATAAAAATTCTTAATTTTTATATTCAGTTATTACATGCTTAACAAATAAATATGCTATATGAGAGATTTTTTGGGGTTTTCTATTTAGCACTTACCCATGGCATTCATCTAAGACCATAATAAGAATCTTTGAAATATGGAAAGAGGAATATCACCTATATAAAAATGGAGAGGGAATCTTGATAATTACCTAGGAGGTTGACTCTTATCCTTGACATGAAAAGAGATCAACAAAAGTGCATTCCGCACCCTTTTGAAAATATTTTATTTTTAAAGGGTCCATGATATTCTTTTCTCCAAAGTGTGAACATCTCAATCTAGGTGATTGGTCATTGTACCTAATGAATCATCCTAGCAAAGGCACAAAACCAAACTTATTTTGGTATATATCACTCAAAAAATATATGTTGGATTGATACTTATTCTAAAGCACATAGTTCACATAAAAAGGGGCCCTAGATCCCTCTTTTTATCAAATTCTTCATAGTTAGAAGATTTTTGTCACTCATGATCCAACAAAAAACATTAATTTTATGGAGCCCATCATTGTTGAAAATTTGTTTCCACAGAGGGGAATTCTAAGGCATCGAAAGAGGAGTTAGTGACAAAATTGTTGTAGCCTGCACAACAACCCCCCATTACTTTATGATTCCTTCATTAAATAATGAGTACCCTTGTAATTTTTCTTTGTTTTTTACATGTTAATGATTATCATCTATTTTTTTCATCTAACCTAGTTTATACATATTTCATTTTGTTTTATTTGATTGTGTTTGGTTAATTTTTATGATTTTTTATAAGTTGTAAGTGATTTTGTTTCAACGATGTCACTTTGAAATAAATTTTTCTATTATTTAATCCAATTTGATTTCTCATCTGATTTGCAAAATTCTTAAAGTTATAAAGGAAAAAGTCTATGGAGTATTCATATTGATTAATAATAGTCAAAACATGAGTTAGTTGGAAATATGGATTTTAGTGTCATGAATTTGGAGCCAGATGGAGCCGATATTGGCGTTATTTGAGTTCACTAGATGCCTAAATATTAGATTTTTAGATCCATATTTTATTTACTTAAAGTCTTAAGGAATTTTCAATTAACACTAGGAAATCTGTGATTTTTATTTTTTAGGGTTTGATGTGCATTATTCCATATGGAAATTATTCTAGGAGATATTATGATGCAATATGCGATGTGGATTGGTGGCATGTCTTTCTAATATGAAAATTTTCATATCCACATTTGGAGTTAACTTAATTTAATTCCTTCTAAATTTGTCTAGATGTTGAATGCAAGATACTTTTTCTCAAATGACTTTCATGCAATATAAAGGGAAGGAAGTGTAAGTCATTTGATTCTCCCTGATCCTAGATACTATATTTCATTCACTTTCAATGGTGTCTAGATTTGAAGGATTAGTTAGTTGTTATTTCGACCTCTCTTATTCTCCAGATTCTCAATAACTTTTACATATGATTATATTTGCATATCTGGGCCAAGCTTTATGGGACCTATTTTTGAACCATTTGGATACCCCAAATATGTAAACCTCTATTATATTAAAGTATTCCACCCTAGCAACTAGATCATTTGCCATATTAGATTGAGACTGATTGTCTTCGAGATTTGACCTATAAGGCACCTAAGATTATCATTTGTGTTATATACTTATGTGTTGACATGTCCTTGCTAATGAAGAGGTTAGATCTTAGGATTTCTATATGCAAATTAGTTTTGATGTTAACACCAAAAGAATGCTATAGTCCATACCATATTCTATATTTCACACAAAATACATTCCATCAATAAAATATTTTAAACCTTTTGTTATCATTTTACTAGACCAATGTGATATAAAACAACAATAATTATGTAACCTTGAAATGACCTATTAAATATAGTTGTACATATTTATTGTAAGATTTATGATTGAGATCCAATTTTTTTGAGGATTAAGTTGGACCAAGTGAAAAAAAAAAAATAATTAAACCATTCATTATTATTTATTATTTTCAAAATGAAAATAATTGATTTGACTATGTGTTTCAAAATGATTTAAAAAAAGAGCATATTCAAAATCTTGTTTGGGTTTAATTTTTACAGAATTATAGGCATAAGGAATAATCTTGATGACTAGAAAGGCAAGCATATTGAGGGAATAAAGGAAAGATGTGGATAAATAAAGAATAACAAATCAACTTGTGAACAAATAAAAATATTAGATCATGAAGATCATGTATAAGACATGGTCACATGTATAACAATATTTTTTCTACACAACAACAATACTTCAAATTGGAAAACTAAAAACTTGTCATGGTGTAATCACTTGTTATGAATAATCATAGGACTTTTCCAATGATTTTGTGAGTTGGAAAATTGATATTGTTGTCAAAAAAAACTAGAGGATATTGAATGTAAGTACAAAGTATATAATTTTAAAAGAAGGTTTTTGCAAGAAGAAAAGGGTTGGAAAACATTGTACTAGAGTTGGATAATTTGTTATCATTTTTAATAAGAAATGGAAGGCTAGATATATGTTTCAAATATCTCTTTATGTGTAATATTGTTCAGTCAACTGTAAGTTTAGCTTTTTGCATGTTCTTTCTTTTCATGAAATTTTTTCATGAACCAATGGTTTCTTTGATAGATATTTATTGCATACAAAAATACTTATATTATATTTTGAATAACTATTTATTCAAAAAATAGAAATATATGTATTTTCACGTAAAGCTTAATGTAACCATGTGAATTAATTCCTTAGAACCAATGATCAATCTTTCTTCTTGTGTCTAATTTGAATAAACTTATTCCTAGTGATCTAGAATATATATTAGTTACATATTATATTAATTCGAATATTGTATACAATATAGGTATTAGATAATAAGCCTTTAGACTAGATATATATTCACTTGGATTGATATCACATCATGTCCAAAGCCTTTTGGTGGAAAGAAAACCCATATAATGTGGAGATCACTACAACAAATGAGAATGAGTCCAATTAAGACCTACCATTGGGTGATCCGCCTCATTGTTGTTGGTGGAATTTTCTAGACCATCAATAGAAATGTATCCATAAATTACCTTGTATGAAGGTTCTTCCCATCCTCTACAACATTTTATGCTCATATTCCATAGGGTGCAACTATTAAGAGCTTGGAAAAATGCAGGGGGCTCCAAAGGTTCTCCAAAATTCCATCTCATCCACTTACCAAAGTCTTCATCCCAAACCGAATATCATGCAAAATTTCCATATTAGCACTATCTATCTAGAATTTGAGAGGAGATAATTCATTTTGGGTGGAGAATGCTTACTTCCCAAGATTTTTTTCTTCCTAAATCAATATCTCGTTTGCATATCCTGGTATCCATGTGAGCCTTTGATTTTATTGGGAGGTGACTGATTTCATAATTTTCCAAATGTATGAGACTTTTTGAGAATCCATTGGGTTCTCTATGCACTTGTTTCTTACACCATAGAAGTATTTATTCCGCAAGATATTCTTCCATAGTCCACCATTTCATTGTTGCTTTATCATTTTCAACAACTATTTGGCTCCCATTACTAATTTTATTAAATATGGATATTTTATTCACAGACCACCTCTACCTTTTAGAACTCTAACTATATTCTAATTTATAATATGTTACTTCTTTGTGTTGGACTTTCCCCCCTTGGTAAATAAATTCCTTCATGTTGAGATTGATTTGGTTCATAGGTATTGCTAAACATTGGTGTTGGGCAATTTAATTGCTTAAATTGCTTTCATTAAATTATCAAACAGGGAAACTCGTAAGCTTGTGATGTTGCCAGCAAAATATATGCAGGAGTAGGCAACTAACTCTATGACTAACTAAATGATTTTTGATTCAATATAATATGCAAGGGAAGAGTCTTCTAATTGAGGAGGTCTTGGTTGTCCTTCCCTACAGTATTATAGATTGAAAAGAAATCATTGATTACATAAAACCAAAAACTTGAAATAAAGACAAGAGAATGAATTTTAATTGTTGTTCAAATTCAAATAGAGAGAGAGACTAACTTAGTCCCTTGATTGTCCCCTCGTATACTGATCCAAACTAAACTAAGATTCATTCATAAGCATAGGAAATGAAATAACTTGAAACTTAAAAGTAAAAGATTGAATTTCAATTATCATGCAAATCAAATAGAGAGAAAGCCTAACTTAGGCCCTTGGTTGTCTCCTCATATGCTGATAATTTAAAACCCATTCATCAATCACAAACAAATACTCAAACATCTAGGCAACTAAATGAAATAAGTGTAGAAATTTTGAATAATATAACACTTATTCACATAGATTATCTTGATTATACACTATTTGTGGAATGCATGCATAATACATAACCTCCTCTACCATTGATCATCAATTTGCGGAATTAAGAAACAATCGATCACACATATCAACATAGTATGTAATGGGGAAAGCATACAGCTGAAAACCCTCAACTATCTGTATATTATAATGATAGAGAACATGTAACAATACATAGTACAATACTCCTCACAAGTACTCAGTACTATCTCCACATGCTACACACAAACTAGCTCAGATCTGAACAAGTCACGGGTTCAAATCTCCTCCACTGTTTGCCTGCCTCTACTGCGCAATCCAAGTTGAGAATAGATCATATCCAGGTTTGAATTCCTTTGGCTTGTACTGCGCAATCCTCATTGGCAATCTCAATCAATGATTGTGCAAATCTCATGCACAGCTATAGTCACAACTGATAGTAGTCTCACCCTTTCACCCACCTATAACACTTGTCTCCACTGAACTGTCCATGCACTGAGTTAACTGATGTATTCTTTAGTTGATTTATGAGTTAATAAATAGTAAATTAATTAATAATTAATTCACACCACTCATCACTAAATACAACTAGTTCAACGAAGTCAAAGTGAACACAACTCCATCAACTCCTCAATCAACTCCACCAAACTCAATCACTTGAGTTCTAACTGAAGTCCATCATGCAATAGCTCAACTAACCCATAGGAAAAGCGTATTTCCTTTTGGTAGTTGCATGTGCCACATCCGTAGCTCGAACTGAAGTGCTGCAAGAGGATAAGATAGTGTTTATAGTCCAAATATTATTAAGAGCTAATAATATTTGACTGTTCTATTTTTGACTGGCAGTCTAAAAATAGACTCTGCCCATATTTTTAAAAATAGAGGTCCATCTATTTTTACCAGCATGACCAATCATCCATAAATAGCATCCTACAACTCATAGACCATGATCCATATGTCTAAAAATAGACATAATCTAAAAATAGACTTTGCGCCAAAAATAGCCTGCGGGCCCACTTAGTGAAGACGACTTCTTTTCACTAAGCTCCATTATCTTGTTGCATTTTCAAAATTCTCCACTGCATCTGCAAGGTTTGGTCGACTCCATTGTTAAGCTGAGACTTTCCATAATTAGAATTGCTGTACAATAAGCTCTAGGCCTTTGGCTCCTGATTACTCCAAAAAAAATTACTTCCCTAAACATTTCATAAGGTACATGTAATCTGTTTTTTGGATTCCAAACCTCTGGTTATCCCAATCAATGTCAGCTAGTTCATAAACCTCCTCATATGCACTAGTAGCTACTGCTTCTGCTTGCGTATGTAATGCTCCAAGATTGTGATAGAGAGATATGCAATGTTCCCTTCCATACTGGAGCATTCCCGTAGTTGTATTGGTTGAGATGGAAGCAGAGATCCACAGCAAAATTTCAGGCCTGTTGCCTTTGAAATTAAAATTAGGCCGGCCGGAAAATAGCAGCGGAGTGGCTCCTTGGGATCACCCTCTTTTTCTTTAGTAGCGGCAAAACATTTCGTGGGCCGAATCACCAGATTTGGGAATTTTTCATTGTAGGTTTTGAATTTCTGGATGTGGCTCTTATTTTCAATAAGGAAATAATATATTTCATGGACTCTTTTTTAATATGGAAGCCTATCTTGTTACATAGGATTCCTCTCTGCTCTTGTAGTTTGATTTTGTTCTCTGTTGTATAATTGCCAACGCAACACCGTGTGCATCGAATACTGTGAGAGCCCGGCCTCTAGCCCTTTCACAGCAGGTCGAGGTGTTGTTTCAACACCAAAAATCGCAGCAACGTTGCTAGCCTACCAACCAGTGAAGCCAGTGTGAGCCAATCTGCTAGCAAAAAGCTAGCATGTATTACTAAAAGCATGCACCGAGAATTATTTTAAATGGTCAAAGGATGTGATTTTTTAAAAGGCATGATGTATGAAGTTCACGCAAAATTCACCTTTTTTATAATGGAATTTTTAAAAGATAATAAAGTTTTTTTTAAAACTCTTGCAAAATCAAATATGTAATTGTTTTTTTCTGATTAATAAAATTATGTGTCAGAGGACACTTTTGCCATTAGCCACACCTTTTACAAACATTTTGATTAATGGAAACTACCACTATTATCTCAGTTTATCTTGTACAATATGTGGATGGATATTGTTTTTCTTTCTTACATATGTTACAAATGTCAATTTAACACATAATTATCCAATGCATCAGTTAATGTATTTAAATGTGTTGGAATGGGTTGATATTCAATGTAATCAAATTCTCTTTCCAAGAGACGAACCCACAAAAACATCCTTAAGATTGTGGAACTTCTTACTAAATAGACAATGTTTAAGTGTAATACTATGAGTTGAGAATCTAGCCTAATGATCAATCAACTAATACCAAATGAAATGGCATTAGATAATATCTCAATAACTCCACTATATTTTGTGATGTTATTCATTGTTTGACCAAGGCATATTCCATGAATACTAATTAAGTCATTAATGGGTGAATAAATATCCCAAGCTTTGGAAGAAAAATTCTGAGTACTACGACTAACGCCATCGGCAAAGCCAATGTAAGTTTGAGGGAGTTTTGACACTTGCAAATCAAGTGTAACGCAAGATAAGTAGGAGAAGTAGCATAAAATCGTAAAAAGATGCTAAAATTTCCACACACACATAAAAAATATTATACAAAAAAGTAAGAGGTCTTCACAAGAGTGAATTAAGCATAATATTTCTTCAAGTAAAGACCATTTATGGGCTTTCCTAAAGAAATGTCATCATAATAAACTAGCTCACAAGCCTCTTTTGCTAGTACATGTTTTACAATATAAGGACCATGCCACACGTAAGGTAAATTTTAAGGATGAAAGTTTATCTTAAAATTTTGAAACCATGGCGAATGTTACTAGCCATTAATATGAAAACTATAAATTGTTTCGTGATATTTTTGTAAAATTATTGGAACTTTGAATGATTTTATATTGTCTCTATAAAATATTGGTCATTCTTAGGGTAAAGACTATTTTTACTATAAAAGTAGGGTGAACCATTTTAGAAAAAAATGGAAATTAGCGAATCTTTTTTCTCAAAAAGCATGGAAAATTAGCCCACCTATGAATATTAGCCCCTAAACTTTTCCATGGCCACATGGGATCAAATTTATCGACACCTAATTTATCATTCTCTTGATCATAAACCAAGACTAGGTCACCTTCCACATATGAGTGAGGATTTACATTTTGATCAAAATGTGCCTTTGCCTTAATGCGTTTATTATGAGTCTCACAAGCTATTGCAACATCATGACGAGTCTCATCTAATCACCCTAAGTATAAAAAAAATTCCTCCTCTGCAGAAGTGGTTGGTAATAATTCAATTTCCTATTTTAATGATGAGATTTCACATTCAATAGGAAAGACTACTTCTAGATCGTAAACCAACTGGAAGGGAATAAAAATAGTTGAAGTTTTTGTTGAGGTACGATATACCCACAAGGATAAACTACAACTAATGCCATCAGCAAAGCCAATGTAAGTTTGAGGGAGGATCGACATTTGCAAATCAAGTGTAACATAAGATAAGTAGGAGAAGTAGCATAACATTGTAAAAGTATGCTAAAATTTCCACACATACATAAAAACATGATGCAACAATATACAAATTCTTCATAGAGTGAATTAAGCATAATATTTCTTCAGGTAAATACCATTTTGGGCTTTCCTAAAGAAATGTCATCATAATAAACTAGCTCATAAGCCCCTTTTGTCAGTACACATTTTACAATATAAGGACCATGCCACATCATGGGTAAATTTTAAGGATGAAAGTTTATCTTACAATTTAGAAACCATGGTGAATGTTACTAGTCATTAATATGAAAACTATAAATTGTTTGGTGATATTTTTGTAAAATTATTGGAATATCTAATAATTATATATTTTCTCTATAAAATATTGGCGATTCTTAGGGTAAAACAATTTTTTACTGTAAAATTTGGGCAAATCATTTTAGAAAAAAATGGAAATTAGCAACTCTTTTTTTCTCAAAAAGCATGGAAAATTAGCCCACCTGCCAATATTATCCTCTAAAAGTTTCCATGGCCACATGGGATCAAATTTACCGACACCTAATTTACCATGCTCTTGATCATAAACCAAGACTAGGGCACCTTCCGAATATGAGTGAGGATTTACATTTTGATCAAAATGTGCCTTAACTCTTTTCTTATGAGTCTCACTGGATATTGCAACATCATGACGAGTCTCATCTAATCACGCTAAGTATAAAAAACGTTCCTCCTCTGCAAAAGTGGTTGGTAATAATTCAATTTCTAGTTTTAATGATAGTATTTCACATTCAATAGGAAAGACTACTTCCAAACTATAAACCAGTTGGAAGTCGAAATTTTTGTTGAGGTACAATATGTTCACAAGGCTAAAAAAGGAACTAGATGCCAATTTCATTTATGAATTTTGACAATCCATTTAGTAATGGTAGTCAAAACCTTGTTCATGGCTTCTACTTGGCCATTTACTTGTAGGTAAAATGGAGTTGAATTATCGTGACGCAAGCCTAACTTTGTGGTAAGTTCAATGATCATAAAATTTCGAAAATGGCTAGCATGGTTTGTGATGATGGCTTGTGGAACACTGAACCTACCAACCACATGATTGAATATGAAAATAGTTATAGTTTCGCCATCATCTTTATATGTAGGCATCACATTGGCCCATTTTGTAAAATAATCCACAACTAGGATAATATACGCATGCCCCCCAAACGAGTGAGGGTACATGTCATGAAATTGATGCCCCATTTTGCAAAAGGACCGACAACAATGACTAGGTGAAGAGGAGTTGGAGGTGAATGCATTTTTTATAGTAAATTTGGAAGTTGTGGCATTTATGGACCATAGTTATACAATCTTTAAACATCGAAGGCCATAAATTCTGAGCGCGCAAGATTTTTTGGGCAGTGGCAAACCCTGACATATTACCGCCAAAATCTCCAGAATGACAATCATTCAATTATTTTTAGGCTTCTTCATGAGTCAAACATCGTCTAAAGATGGAATTAGCACCACGAAGATAAAGTGTATAGCCAACAATAATGTATTGTTGGGCTTGGTACCAAATATGACGATGGTTGATTCGAGTTAATTCTGGCCGAAAGTCTAAGTTTGAAGATACCCGATAATATCTCCATACTAAGGGTCTAAAGTACTGATAATAAAAAGTGATTCATCTGGAAGAGAATATCTGCCACGGTTTTTGTCTCAGTATAGGGAAAGTCACATAATAATTTGGAAAACACCAATAATTTCTTGGACTTAGATTTTATGAATTCTAAATAAAATTATTGCAGGATAACTATCCATTTAGAATATTTTCCCCCTAGAATTTGTCTTGTAATAATGTAAACCATAGCGTTGTAGTATGAAATTATTATTGTTTTACGTAAGAGAATGTATTGACGAAATATTTGGACAACTTGAACGACTGCCAAGGCCAACTTTTCCACGTGTGCGTATTTTATGTTAGTTTTTGTAAGATTATTACTCAAATAATATATCACATGTTCACCATTCAACTCACCTTCCTGAACTAATATCATGCCAATGGTGGCATTAGATGCAACTAAATACAAAAAGTAATCTCGATGATAATCAAGCAGATGCAACAATGGTGTATGAGTTAACACGTGTTTGAGTGCGTCAAAATATTTTTGAGCAACTTCATCCCATGTAAATGAGATGCCCTTTTTCAAAAGTCGAGTAAAATCTTTAGTTAGCTCGGCATAATTCAGGATGAATCGACGTAAAAAGTTCACTTTCCCTTGCAAACTTTGGAGTTGGTACAAGTTGGAAAGAGGAGGCAAATTCATAATAGCCTCTACCTTAAGTGGATCAAAACGAATGCCTTCTTTTGATACGAAAAATCCCAGTAATAAACCAAATTGTACACGAAAAACACATTTGTGAGGATTCAGTTGTATATTTTAATGTCGACACCTGATAAAAATAACTCTCAAATGCATTGCATGATCTTCTCATTTTAGTGAATGAGCTAGTAAATAATCCAAATAAGGTTGTACAATATGCTTTATATCGTGAAAAGTGTAAGACATGGTCCATTTAAAGGTTGTGTGACATTCTTTAATCCAAATGGGAGTTTTTTATAAGAAAAGTTCCCCATGGATAAATGGATGGGGTTTTATGCTAATGAGGAGGGAGTATGTTGATTTGGTTGTATTAAGAAAATCCATCCATAAAAGAAATAATTTCATTACCAGCACAATCGTCAATGATTTGGTCAATAATGGGGGTAGGATAGTTGTCTTTGGGACAAACATTATTAATATCCATATAATATACGCATAATCTAATGGTCCCTTTCTTTTTGTTAACAAGAACAATATTGGAAATCTAATCAGTCAAGGGAACATGATAGATAAAACCTAATTTAAGTAGTTTTTCAACCTCAACTTTGATAACATTAGAATTTTGTGTATGCATTGGACATAATCTTTGCCTAATAGGTTTAGTATCTGAGTAACTCTTAATATCATGAACAACAATACTCGGGTCAATTCCTAACATTTCCTCTTAAGACCAGGAAAACATTTCACGAAATTCTTGAAATAAGGCTTTGTACATTTGAATTGCTTTAAGTGAGCATGAAGCACCTAAGTGAATGTTAACGATAAATCCATATTTGACTAAGATATTAATTGGAATGGTTGTAGATATAATTCCTAAATAATTTTTAGATTTAGATTGAAGAATTGATATAGGGCATTCAGGATTGTTGGGATGGGGTCCCCTGGGTTAGTTTTGGGGTTGAAAACCCAATTTTTGTTGTAAATTTTGATGAAAAGATGTAAAGTCTCTGTGAATTGTGGATGCAGAGCACGTAGGTAGCTAGGAGCCAAAAAGGATTTTTACCCTCGATTATGTAAAGATGAGTCAGTTTTGAGATCCACCCATGGTCCGCGGACCATGGGATTGTATGTAAAAGGCTATAAATAGGTGTGTCTTAGAGAGTCTATGGCATATCTATGGGGATGAATGGATGGAGTCTTAGATAGATAGTGCAGACAAGTGAGTCTTAGAAGGGGGAAAGGCTATGCAACTGAGTGTGCAGATGCCTAGACTAGTGTTCGCAGTCGAGTGCGCAGACCCCTATAATTGAGTGCGCAGGGCAGTTTTGAGTCTGTAATCTTACAATGAAGATCAATAAAGAAGACCGTTGGAGAAATTCATGTGTGTTATCTGTTTACTTCTATTATTTATGTTTGTGATATATGTTGTGAGGAAATAATGCCTTTATGAAATAATGATGTATTGATGCACAAATCTACTGGATACATCTTATTAATTGAACGCAATACATGTTAAGCATTTACGCGAAGATCATAACACATTTTGCTACATTTATCAAGCACTTAGGTAGATCTAAGTAGATTATGATCTAAGGATAATTTATGGTGTGCGTAAGTAGTTAATTCATCTACTCAGTGTTCGCAAAATCTGATTGTAGACCTTCACAAAGTTCTAGGGGCCGTTTGAAGGGAGTTATAGTACCAAGCCCTAAGGGCTTATAGATATGCTCGGAGGTAGATATATGGCATAAAAATACATCACACTGATCTCTAGATGCGGAAACTTGGTTCCATCATCCCCCCATACTACTTTGGGTGAGACTTCAGTCTGCGCTACGTGGGTTGATGCTGAAAGGGCCAGTAGTGTAGGGTTTTTTTTGTGCAACTAACTCTGAACCTGGGTCAGGACCCATAAATTCAACAAATGGTTCTGTTTTCAGGACCAGGATCTTCTTAAGGAGATGTGTGATGTCGCATCACTGGAATCTGTCCAAGAAGGAAATTGAGAAGTGGTTGGATAGAAAAATCCACGAATTCGTGGTGCAGGAAAATAGGAATCCGCACCTGTAAAAAGAATAGTGGTTGGACAGATACTTGTACACAAAAATACACAAAATTTTCTTCTGCACCTTCTCGATTGAGCTATACAAGTGGATAGCTAAATTGGTAGTTGGCTAAGGAAGTTGGATACCTAACGATCCAATAGTGTGGAATCTAGAACTAGTGCGGAGGTTGGAAGCTTCTGAAGATAAGATCACGTGTGTTATTGATCACTGGCTTGATCGAGTCATAGGAGGATTTGTGACAGAGTTCGTGGTTGATACCTCAGTCAACTACAATGAAGCAGAGTGACACTTATTCAAGGGATCGCGAGGTAATTATCTAAGATATTTGAATACTTGGATTAAGATATTGATGTGTGAAAAAAGGTTTATGCCATTTGCTTGATGTTTAGAGCTACATGAAGTGGAAAACTCTTCAGAGATCGAGGGAGAAAAGGTCCTGAATATAGCCCGTTGATTGGACCTCCTTCGAGTGATGAGGAAGGAAAGGTACAGGCGTCACCATAGAGTGTTGTCTAGTTGATAAGATAGGGTTTTCCACAAATACCTCATCCATACACCCCACCTCCACATTCACCTCCATTGCATACACCTTCTCCCACACCACCACGACCACCACCATCATTCAACATGTTGAACTTGATAAAGTTATCAATTTTCAAGGGTATAGGGAGTGAAGATATAGATCAGTTCTAGTTTTTCATGAATGTCGTGTGGACCGTGTAGCGGATTACTTATGACAACATAAAGAAGGAGCATTTAGTCACTACCTTGCAGGACCGTGCTCTGACATGGTATATTAAGTATTGCACCAAAAATATGTTAGCATCATTGGTAGAAACTAAGGATTCTCTCAATAAGGAGTTTAGTAAGCCCAAGTCTAACTCACTGTCAGTGGTTGGATTCAAGGAAATCACGATGAGAGCTGGTGAAACATCCTGGAAGTTAGATCAAAGATTGAAGTGTGTGATCCATGAAGCTAATCAACAATTCATAGATGGTCAGCACTATGAGTGGTTTATAGCCTCACTTTTGCCCTACCTAAGGATTTATTTTTTGCAACAAAATATAGGGACTCAGGCGGAAACTGTGGAAATTGTGATGAGATTTCATAAGACGCCTATTTAGGACGTGTCTTTGGGATTTCAACAAATTCACTTACAGTTGCATAAACTCTGCTTGGAATTGCACAGCTTGAAAAAAGAAAAGGAGGCTAGGTTGGAGGTGCGTGAGGAAGTACAATGCCTCAAGTGTAAGAGGCAAGGGCATGATAGAGATCATTACCCTGTCTTCGCGAATTATATCACGGGGGGGGACCAATGCCCCTGAGGCAGGAAGCTCCACTAAGACCAATTACAGGCCCACGCTATGGTGTGCTATTTGTCAGTTGGCTAGAAAACATGTAACAAATAATTGTCATTTGCTGAAAATGTTCATTCAGACACAACAACAATTGTTCTGCGATTTCTAAAAATCAGTGGGCCACGATGAGCGCCACTTCCGTAGCTATGAATTGATGATGGAAAGAACGCCCATGTATCGAATGAAAGCAGAAAATCGACCTTCAGATCAGGGCACTAGGGGAGCGCGTGGAGGATATTAGGGGCACAGATGAGGCCGAGGAGGAAGACCTGGTAGAGGTTTTGGATAGGCTATTTTCTATAATTGCGAGATGCCAGGGCACTAAACGTGGGAGTGTCTGAATTAGACGTGCTCATCATGTTAATACTGCTCTCATTTTGACCACATGATAGAAGAATGCCCTGTGCTGATAGACAAGATGCAGGAGAAGAAGGCGCAGCCTCAACACCATACACAACACTTACAGATGATGAGGGATGAGCTCTGCGAGGAGGATCTAAATGTGAATATAGTTTTGAGAAGTGGAGTAACAACTTGGGATGACAAGGGAAAATATCCTGAAGAGAATGGATGGGTCCATAGGGCCCCAAAAAAGGAAGTTGGCTTCGATCTAGAACGTGTGAAGGAGAAATTTATGGAGGTGAAGAAAAGCTTCGAGGCATCCACCTCAGGAAGTCAGGACAAACTACCAGAAACCAACGTACCCACAGAGATTGATCCCTCTATACTCACCACATTCCCGGAAACCTGCATGAAACTGTTGCATGATAGCAAGGCCATGAAGGGGAAAGAGTTGATAAATAAGTATTATGGTAAGGAAAATTCTCCTGATGGACACCACGTAGTCAGAAATATTGGAAAACATAAGGCAAGAACAGGGCACAAGATGAGGCTCACTGTGCAGATAGGAGACCATGAGATGGACCAGGTTATTTTGGATCTGGGGTCTGATGCGAACGTTTTTCCTAAACAAACATGAGAGAGAATGGGGAGACCTACATTGCAGTGGTCTATAATTCAACTGGGGATGGCGAACCAATAGAATATTATCCCTATGGGACGACTACATGGAGTCACTGTAAATATAGAAGGTGCGAGCGCGTTGGCTAATTTTGAAGTAATAGAGATTGTTGATGATAATAATCCATATCCCGCACTCCTCAGAATTGATTTGGCCATTGATATGAATGGGGTCATCAACTTGAAGAAGCAGATAATGTTGTTTGAAAGGAAATCGCTCCATGTTGTGGTACCATTGGACCCTACAGAAGGACCTCGCTTAATTGAACCAGTCCATGACTATGAAGAAAGTGATGATGACTTGGATTAGATTTACAAAATAACAACATGAGAATAAGACTAGATTAATCCAACAGTTGATGAAAGGATTGCATGGGACCGTGAAAGCTTCTATACCTTAAATTCAGATGAAGAGTTGGAACACTAGCATAATAGGTTGCATGAAGTATCTACACTGCGCTGCAACCTGATGACTAAATCGTCACATTGTGTGTCATCAGAGGTAATAAATTTACCCTATTACGATGGTTTAACTAATATAGATAAGTTTCTGGATGATTTTGAAAGATAAGTCCCTAAGGATCATCGCTTTCAAGCACTAGATTTGGCACTGCGTGCTACGCTCGTACGATGGTGGCTTTGATGAATGGCGCGATTATAGGAGGATGACGAGGTTGCGATTTGGTCGTCCTAAAGTGTGATTAACTAAGAAATATGATGGGAGAAATGATCCACACAATCATTTTCAAAAATGGACTAAATTCTATAGAACATAGCTACAGCCAGAGTGGGTGCACTTATTATGTCATACTTTGGATATATCCCTGTGAATTGGTACCTGGAAACAAACCTCTAGCATGGCACCACAGAGTGGGATATATTAAGGGAAGGATTCTTGATGACCTTTAGTTTTGAGGATGGGTTTGAAAGCATTGATGAAGCTCTGTAGGAGGTTAAGGCGGAAATCTTCAGAATCCTGCAAGATCTTTTGGATTAGGTTCAACCAGATTGGAGCACCCAGTTGTGCCATGCGTTGGAATGCTATAATGTGAATCTTGAGGGGGAGTATGACGATCCAAGAAATATTGATATCCCAAAGGCACAAGGCCATCATGAGGTCGAAGGTCCACAGATAGAAAATTTGGACATCACCGCGCCGCTGAAAATAAAGCAAGTGAACATTGGTACTAAAGCAAAGCCGAAATTTGTGAAGTTCGGGGTACCATCAGATTAAGATCACGCCAAAAGACAGGAGCAAAACAACCTTCGTGATAGAATGGGGTTGTTTCCAATATACGGTGATGGCATTTGGACTCAAGAATGCACGGTGATATTCTCTCACGTAGTCATCACAACATTCAAATAATTTATTCACAAGTTCTTGAAGGTGTATTTTGATGACTAGAAAATGTTTGGGTTAGTAAAGCGCCATGTAGCCAATATAAGATTAATGTTGGATACCTGCCAAAGATATCAGATCACATTGAACCTGAAGAAATGTTTATTCTGTGTCCCCTTTGGAATTTTACTAGGTCATGTTGTGTGCAAGCAAGGGCTGATGATGGACCCTACCAAGATCATAAATTTGGAGGCCTCGAGGAGTGTCAAATAGTTGTGCGCAACGCTGGGCCATATCGTATATTACAAAAGTTCATCAAGACTTATGCTCAGATTACCACACCTATGGAGAATCTATTGAAAAAGGATGCTACATTCTACTGGGATGAAGAATGTCAGGGTAGTCTGGATGTATTGAAGGAAAATATGGTCACCGCATCGATCTTGTTTTTCCCAGATTGGAAGAAGGAATTCCATGTACATGTTGATGCCTCATGTATTACATTGGGAGTAGTGATGACACGGGCCGGTGAAGGAGATATGGATCATCCTATAGCCTTCGCGAGAAGGAAATTATCAAATTCTGAGAATTAATCAACGACATAGCACAAAGGATTGGCTATGGTGTACGTGCTTCAAAAGTTCAGGCACTATCTGTTGGGTGGACATTTTAAGATGTATACATATCATTCTCCCTTTAAATACCTAGTCAATAAGCCTGTGTTGGGGGGAAAGATATGTAGATGGATGTTGTTATTTCAATAGTATGACTTTGAGGTAATTGTGAATACAGGAAGGTTGAATGCACGACTAGACCATCTGTCGCGGATTGAAACGGGGGAGGAGCCTACTAATTTAGAGAAACGGTTGTGCAACACACAGCTCTTCACAATGCACATAGAGGATAATCATTTTGTGGATATTATCCACTTTTTTACTACTAGATCAGCTCCAGAAGGATATACTAGTCAACAAAAGAGGGAACTAGTGGTGTGCGCGACCGATTTTTCGGTGATCGCCGGGCATTTGTATAAGATGGGTGCTAATGAGATATTGTGAAGGTATGTGTCAGATTTTGAACAAAGTAGCATCCTAGTTGAAGCTCATGGTGGGTATGCAGGAGGACATTATGTAGGAAAGGAAATAGTACAAAAGATTTTACGCGCAGGTTTGTGGTGGCCTACGCAACATAAAGATTCTAAAGTGCATTGTAGGGTATGTGATGCATGTGAGAGAATGGGAATACCATCACGAAGGGATGAGCTGCCACTAAATCCTCAGGTGTCATTGCAGCCATTTGAAAAATGTGTAATTGACTTTATGGGGCCAATTCAACCTCTAAGAAAGAAGACAGGTGCGTGCTATATCATCACCCTGACGGAGTATCTCACAAAATTAGTGGAGGCACAACCCGTGAAGGATTATACAGGAGCCACAACAACTAAATTCTTGTTTGAGTATGTGTTAACCAGGTTTGGCTACCCAAAAGTGTTTATGAGTGATCAGGGTATGCACTTCCTCAATGAAATGATGAGTGCAATGACTGAATACTTCTAGGTTTATCATAAGAAAAGCACACCATATCATCCTCAGGCTATTGGAACAGTTGAGGCCTTTAACAAGATCTTGAAAAACATGCTAATGAATATTTGCAACATGTAGCAAAAAGACTGGAATGTGCGCGTACCTGTAGTGCTATGGGCGTACAGGACTACTTGCAAAAAGCTAACGGGTCAGACACCTTTTCGACTGGTCTATGGTGTAGAAACTGTGATGCCTATGGAATATATCATGCATAGTCTACGCATAAGAGCTTTCACAGGGATGGCAGACCACAAAGCCTTGGAAGAAAGGCTTGCGCAACTAATGGAACTTGAAGAAGACAGAGTCTTGGCTGGATTCCATTAGCAAGTCCAGAAGGAATGTGAAAAGGCTTGGCACGATTGGCACATTAAGTTGCGCACATTCAAAGTAAATGATTTGATTTTATTATATGATAGGAGTTTCTCTAAGTTTCTGAGAAAGTTTTAGATGCATTGGCTGGAGCCATATGTCATCAAAGAGATCACAGATGGGGGCATGGTTCAGCTTGCCGAGGTTAACGAAGAACCTTTTCCAGGAAGAGTGAATGTAAGCTGATTAAAGACATATACAGGTGATCTGGCTCAATGACTATATGACGGTAGGATAGTCTTAGTGCTCCAGATAGTTGTAAGGGAGTGTAGGACTATAAACTACACTGCTTGGCTTCAGGGACTAAGCGGCAGGGGGGATGCGCGCAAAAGGGTGACATCATAGTATCAGAAGCCATGCAAAGGGAGCTTCACTATGAAGGGAAATACCATGCAGCACAGCCAAAAAGTGACCATTAGAGTCACTGTTCATGATTGGATAGCCAGGAAATGCTTAAGAGGAGTGGCGGGCTACATTTAAGGCCAAAATATTTGAAGATATTTTGCAAAAACATAATTAATGGACGAATTTTTGGGGGAGTGGTCGGATTTGAATTCAAAATTCCCTATAAATTACGCGTGATGTTCCAGCAGAGAACACTTTGCACCCTTATATTTTTTGAGTTGTGTTGTATGTCTCTTATGAATCATGCATTCTTTGAGGATTTGGTTGCAAGCCCCACATTCATTACTTTGCCAGAGTTAACCTAGAAATTCATCTGTTGTACCATGTTAGGACGAGGCCCTGCTGAGATTGTAAGTACTGGAGGAACTGTTGCCTTCGAAGGAGTTTTTCCAGAGGTAGTGGGCATGGAAGCTCCGACTCGTGTGCCTACAATGCCAAGGTTGCCTAGGCCAAAGCCCACACCTATACGGGAAACCAAGAAGACAAAGAAAGACAAGTAGAAGAGGCTAGTGGCAGTGTGAGAGTCGCCTAGAAAACATATTTTCGCTCAGAGGTAGAAGAAGGACAAGAAGCTTGAGAAGGTTGTGGATTTGGAAGCTGAATAGGGAACTAAGGATATAGACGCTGAGGGAGCGGAGCCCCTCACCAAGTTTCTTGAATATATCCCTCTACAAAAAGGGAAGGCTAAGGTCCCCAAGGACCCAGACTCAGATAAGTGCCTCATCCATACGCCCCTATTGCTAGAGCATATGACTTTTGAAGGTTCGAACCTTGTGCGGATTCCCCTACTAAAAATGGAGGATTAGGACCTGGCTGACCATTTGCAGTTCCCTCATCTCGTGACAGATAATTATATGAGGTGAGTGTACTACCTAGACTTAGGTTTCACTGAGTTGGAAACGGTTGGATGGATCCACAGAGTGGAGAACTCTGGATTGTTGAACTTGTTTTGGGTGCCCCACTATCACCACACTAATATCAACACCACCTGTGTGCGGCAGTTACTTACTCTCGTCCACGATGGGTTCTTATGGCTTGGCATGCCTATACCCATCATGGACATGCTCATCCATAGGATCACACACCTTCCACATGAGGGTTTGAATCCGGTGAAGGATTTTGGTGGAAAGGCAAGAGAAAGAGACTTGGTGGAGAAGATGAAAAAGGAGTTTGAGCTTATGAAGAAGTCCTGCGGCTATTCCATCATGTCCATCAATGATCACGTGGTGAATATTTACACCCAAATACTGGCCGAAAAGGTTATGAGGAAGTTTCGCGCAGACGAGGTTGTAACACATATAGTATCTTTAGCTGCACAATGCATAAAGGGCGTGCAATTTAACTTGTCATGGTACTTATGCAGTGAAATCTTTGTGAATTGTCGTGAGGTCCAGGATGAGAGAAATCCATTCCACTACACATGGTTGCTTCTCTCCATCGTGTTAGTCGCATGGGAGTTGCAGTCAGTTTCCTCCGTTAAAGGAAGGATTGCCGGAGGCCGCGTAGTTCACCTCCCTCTGGGCCACGAAGGACCCTATGCAGGTCACAGAAACAAAGATTTTCTAGGTGTTGACGGAAGAAAGCTTCTGCATGGCCATCAACCAATGCCCAAGTTTGTCCCCAACCTTGTATGAGTATCTATTTGCGTATGCTTCATTCAAGGTATATTTCCACTACATCTACATTCAGGCACAGAAGGACCCACAACAGAAGTGGTTTGATTTACTGTATTTGGTCACTGATGATGCCATCCAGGAGGTCATCAAATGCTGGCCAACATATTGGCATGGCCCGTCAGACTTAGATGTAGGTACCAGTAAGGGCGTGGGGAGCTCATCTGAGAAGCAAAGGAAGGGTGCAACAAAACAGGCGACGCAAAATTTGGCTGCACAGTAGAAGAAGGAAGCCGAAGAGAAAGCTCGTAGGGAAAAGGAGCATGCTGCAAAGGAGGCCGAGCAAGAACAACACGACTCTGAGCGAAGTGGCAAATCCCCTTCACCCTAAACTGAGGAGGAAGAGCAATCTGAGCAGTGTGGAGGCAGAGATTAGGGGTAGAGCACCCCATTTCGGCTAAGGAAGCACAGAGATAATGTTAGGTCCCTATACTACTAGTGTAACCCCTTATTGTTATTAGTGCAACCCCCTTATTATATTGTTGTTCCCATTTAGTCCCCATATTGTTATTATTGTGCCCCATAGAAGCCCACTATTGTTATTATTTTGCACTTACATTATTATTGTTATGTCGGCTTTGATTATATTATGACCCCTTAGACTCATATATATAGAAAGGAGGTCTTGTCATTTGTATCATCGAAGAATTGTTCATTTGTGTAATGTAAAGGAGGTTGCCCCCTAGAAGAGGCTTATTTTTAAGGTGTTCATCTCTCTTTTCTATCTTTTTTTGAGCTAGTTTCATAACATTTGGTATCAGAGCTTTGGATTCTAGGGTTTCGCTGCTCCAAAATAGGTCAGCATGGAATTTTTGCTATAACTTCTCTTCTGTGATGTTTCAGAACCTACAAAAAAAACCAATTTGAGAATAAATCACACTGAATCTCGCACCCGTCTTTTAGATCTTTTCTCGCTATATTTACGGATATATGATCTAAGGAAGTTAGGATTTTGGAAGACGCCCGAATTACATCCTACACTGGTGACCTAGGGAAAATCATCATAACTATCTCTCTGAGCATCAGATTAAAATTTCATCAAAAGCTACAGAAAGAGAACGAACTGTAGTTTTCTGTGTATATGTTTCAGATTCGAAGGTCAAAACAGTGACACATGGAACTTCATACAAGTTCACTCTTTTGAAAAAGTATATAATCAGGTCATCTTGGGAGATTGTGTATAACTCTTTCTTGGAGAATCCAATTTCGATCAGACTGGTGGCATTGGAAGCAGAGGAATACTATAGATCATGATTTTAGAATTGGAAGATCAAATATTGCAAAGTTACAGTCGTTCCAAGATCGAGCTCCCAAAATCAAGAAAAAGCGAGATGAGGAAGTTTGATGGCAAGGACCCAGTAAATTGGATACTACAAATGGAGAAATATTTTGATCTACATGGTGAACCATTGTTACAAAAGGTATGTATTGCATCTAATTATTTAGAACCAAATCAATTTTTATGGTATAAAGGGATTTTTCTCGTAAACCACTTGTTACGTGGTCAATTTTCGCGGAGGAAATGATAGCACATTATGAGGATACAAAGAGAAACACCTTCTTTAGCCAATTGATAAATCTCAAACAAAAGGGTTCAATTGCAAAGCACATTGAGGACTTTCAAAAATTGAATATAAGGGTAAATGATATTCCATAGAAGAAAAGGATTGATGTCTTCATAGGGACTTTAAACGATAACATTCAACATGAGGTTCGTCTTTGGGAACTTGATTCATTGGAGAAGGCATTCAGGTTAGAAAGAAAAAATGAAAGTGAAATTATGGAAACAAGGAATTCTACCTCTCACAACTATAAAGATGGAAG
The DNA here is from genome assembly GCA_000404065.3 of Pinus taeda. Classification (NCBI taxonomy): domain Eukaryota; kingdom Viridiplantae; phylum Streptophyta; class Pinopsida; order Pinales; family Pinaceae; genus Pinus; species Pinus taeda. Next base: position 53,574 of record APFE031327026.1, read on the forward strand.
TGTTGTTTCTCCTAGCCTTCCACAACCTACAAGGGTGACACCACAACAATTGGAAGAAAAAAGAGCAAAAGGACTTTGTTACAATTGTTATAACAAATACATTAAAGGTCATAAGTGTGTTGAGAAGAAATTATTTTACATTGATTATGAAGAGGAGGAAGAAAAGGATCAAGAAACATCAAAAGAAGAGGATATAAATCAGGAACCAACCCCAGATAAACAATAAATTAATATGACCATATCTTGTAAAGCATTGGCAAGATTTACCACTCCTCAAACTCTCAAGATAGAAGGATATATCAAGAAGAAAAAGGTTCAAGAAGTGAAAGATCACGTCAAGAAAGAAGAAATGAATCCGGCCATATATTGTAATGCATTGTCTGGAATTACCACTCCTCAAACTATCAGGATAGAAGGACATATCAAGAAGAAAAATGTTTAAGAAGTAAAAGATCACATCGATCATCAAGAAATGAATCCGACCATATATTGTAATGCATTGGAAGAAATTATCACTCCTCAAACTCTCAAGATAGAAGGACATATCAAGAAGAAAAAGATTCAAGCAGTGAAAGATCATATCAAGCATTAACAACAAGTTCTCCAACTTTTAAAAGATAATGCCACTTTGGTGCAGAATCGAATGAAACAACAGGAAAATCAAGATCACAGTGAAACAAGTTTTGAAGTAGGCAATTGGGTATTTTTACGGCTACATCTTAAGCAAGCTATTTATGAGAAGGAAATGTTGGAAATACTACATGCACTTAAGAAATGGTGACCTTACCTAATGGGAAGACACTTCAAGGTAAAAATGGATCATGATAGTCTTAAATAGTTTTTAGAACAAAGATGATCTTTAGAAGAACAGAAAAAATGGGTCACAAATATGTTGGGTTATGACTTTGAAATCATCTATAAAAAAGGGAAGAAAAATGTTGTTGCATATGCACTCTCAAGAAAGGATGAGGAAATGGAAGCATTGTTTTGTGTTATTTCTATTATCCAACCAGATTGGATAAACAAAGCAAGGGATGAATGGAAGAAGGATGAAGAAGTGTGGCCACTCATTCAAAAGTTGCAGAAGATCCCAGCTCAAACAATATTGCCAAAATTTGACAAGGAAGGAAAAATCATATTAGAACCTAGAGCAGTCACAGGAACAAGAACCCAACAACTACGAAATTGATCAATTTCATAGTATCTCATCAAGTGGAAGAATTTACCCACTGAATATTCCACATGGGAGGACAAGAATTTTATACATAAGCATCATGAACTACTCAAGCGTTGAGGACAACACTTTTTGAAGGAGAGGGGCATGTTAGGTCCCTATACTACCAGTGTAACCCCTTAAAGTTATTAGTGCAACCCCCTTATTATATTTTTGTGCCCATGTAGTTCCCATATTATTATTATTATGCCCCATAGAAGCCCACTATTGTTATTATTGTGCACTTAAATTATTATTGTTATGTCGGTTCTAATTATATTATGACCCCTTAGACTCCCATATATAGAAAGGAGGTCTTGTCATTTGTATCATCCAAGAATTGTTCCTTTGTGTAATGTAAAGGAGGTTGCCCCCTCGAAGAGGCTTATTTCTAAGGTGTTCATCTATCTTTTATATCTTTTTGTGAGTTGGTTTCATAAAAATGGACTACATTCTGCAAATAGTCTCTAGGGCACAGATGTTTTCCTTACTCGATAGTTTTTCAAGATACAATCAGGTTCTAGTGGCAGAACCTGATAGACTCAAGACTACCTTCCATACCAAGTGGGGTACGTTCGCATATAGACGAATGTTGTTTGGGCTTGTGAATGCAGACGCAACCTTTCAACATGCCATGGACATCGCCTTTTATGGACTCATCGGACAGAGCGCAGTGGTATACCTCGATGATGTGATTGTGTTCTCAAGGAAATGTGAGGACCACATACGCCATCTGAAGAAAAATTTTGAGCGATGCCAAAAATACAGGATTTCCTTGAATCCCAAAAAGAGTGTATTCATAGTGTATGAGGGGAACCTTCTTGGACACATTGTTTCCAAAAGTGAGATCAAGGTTGATCTAGACTAGTTCTGTTCTATTACATAGATTCCTCACCCAACCAACAAGAAAGCCATGCAGTCCTTCTTGGGTAAGATAAACTTCCTCTAGAAGTTCATCTCGAATTATGCGCAGATAGTCAAACCCATTCAAGACATGATCAAGAAATATGTAGTCTACAGTTGGGGCAAGAGGGAAAAGTATGCATTCACCCATATCAAGAAGGCTATTACAGAAGCGTCTGCACTCTATAGCCCAGACTTCAAAAATGATTTCCTGCTATACACCTTCGCCTCCGATAATTCGCTTGCTATAGTACTCACTCAAAAGGACGAGATGAATGACAAACGTCCCATCTCCTTCATGAGTGCAAGCATGCAGGGACCAGAACTCAACTACCCCACCATTGAAAAACAAGCATATGCAATTTACAAGGCGGTGAAATACTCCAAACCCTACTTGTTGAAGAACCAATGCATAGTCTACGCCCCTCACCCAACAATCCACACACTACTTGTACAACAAGAACTGGGTGAACAATGTGTGAACCAGATGACAGACTTGCAAGAATATGATCTTGACATCAAGCCAGTTCTCATGGTCAAAGGACATGGGCTCTACAAACTTGAAACTAAAGTAGTACACGCGTCATAGGAGGAAGAAGAGCTCATCAATTAGGAGCAGCAAGTTGAAATGTACGATGTAGTGTGAGCAACACCCACTGAAGAAGGAACCCATAGGTGATAAATGTATGTGAATGACCTATGTGAATAACCTTTGGTCATATCAATGCCAAAGAAATGACCATCATTCATAAATTGTAATGACAAATTTGTTGGGCTAGTACTAGGTAGAGGCATATGGCTTCGCAATTACATTTATACATAAATTTATATGGAGTGGAAGTGTTGCTCTTGGACTACGTCATTTTTTTTGCGTGTTACACGATCCTCGGTATTAAGACTCCTTAAAAGTATTATTTAAACCATGAGAACTATACCCAAGAAGACTAGAGTGAGAATTTGGATGAGGGCCAAAAGAAAATTAGACTCTTTTGACCACCCTATTAACCTCCTTCGTCATCCTCCAAATTGCAAAAGCTTGAACACCTGAAAAATGTGCATCCTTCATAACACTTATAATACCTTGTATCATAGGAGCAATTTTTCATGTGCATGTAGGCTGAACACGATAGGTCGTGTGTAATCACTAGGAAGAATGTCAAGTTCTATTAAATCCTTTGTAATCTATTGCATTGATACAATATGTAGGAAAATTACAAGTAGGTAAGTAATTAAATTTTCTAATTTTTTAACCTAGAGATAAATAAGAGGCACCATAGAATTCCATATGAAAAACTGGCAGATTTTCTAGAACTGGTTGTAACTAGGTGTAATTTGATTATACAACTTCGACCAACAGAAAAATATGTGCCTGATCTATGTTAAATGGAATTGATATGAATGTAAAACCCCTTGAGGCAATAAACATATTATGAACTTTCAGGACAATTTAGTTCTTTTAACCAAGCTAGCTAAGATATCTCAAATTTCTCATTTAGTAAATATAGCTTATGGAATAAAGTATGTCCTTCATATAAGGATTAGGTTAGACAAGGATTTTACAATGGTCAACTTATTTTATCTACTTACCCTCACCTGCTATTTTATTGGATGTAAGGGAAAAGAGTCTGGACCCTAAAATATTCTTATGATTACTTCACGTAGTTTTGAACTAATCCTTGAACATATCATATATATGGGACATGGAAGTGTAGTGTTTGTGTTAGCCGCAGGACTTTAGTGTGGAGAACTAGCCACTAAAATTAAGGCAACAATTTCTCTCCTATTGTCATTGGAGATGGACGAGATGTCATCCTGAAGAACCAATTAAGTTCTCATCACATTTCATCATGTTAATGGAGAATACCTTTCCATTCTATGTCATCATCTGAGCAAGAGACAAATGATGTAACCTGACCAAGAAGCCAAGCTAAGGTAACCCGAATGGATGAAAATATTAGTAAAAGATAAAGGAGACTTCAAGACATTGTAATTGTTAATGCTATGCGGTTGCTTTCCTTTATATGAGGACATATTATACGAATATTTGTTCTAATTCTGCCTTAGAATACAATTTTTCCATATCACAAAATTCTTAGGTTGCATGCACACACCCTACCTTCCATTACTTAATATATAGGTCGAGTGGAAAATCATTTCTTCCCGTCTATGACATCCTTTGTTTTTCATATATTTTTTATGACTTTGAATATTTGTTATTGAATTCTCATGGCATTTCACAACAAAGGAATCCATGCAGCCTTTGCAACTCCATGTGTCAATATTCCTAGACTTCCTTTTCTTGTTGCAAACACTATAATTTTGTTTGCATATCCCATAGACTACTTAGGCTTGTTATAGGTGTGTTTCAAATATTTCATCACATGCTTTATTGATATTAAGTTGCTTTTTCCCATTTCACGAACTATTTATGCTTAAATCTATCTCTTATTTATTTTTGGTGCTAATATAAAATACAATGTTGATTTTTGGAATCTTAACAGATTTATTGTTAAAGGATCAATTGTATATGATTTTTGTTTAGTGGTTCAGGTCGGGCCTTTTATGTACTTCTGGTTAGTTGTAACCTTTGTCTAAGAGCTTTTTAACTAGATTTATCTAACACCTCAACATAGTCCCAAGGCATTAACTTGTTTAATGAATAGTTCTTGGCTCTTGGTGAATGAAAAAAAATATATTCTTACAAATGCTTCTCCTTAACGCTCAATAAAAATCACATTCTTCTAGTGTTGAACTGGAAGGGATGTATCTATGCTCAAAATCCCTTACCCTTTTATGCACAATGAAAAATCATGTTCTTCTAGGGTTGATTATGTTCTTCAAGCTTATTATGTTCAATTGAAAAGAATTAGACACCATAAGTTATAGAACAGGGGTCCTGCTTGATTGAAAATGTTGAAGTCAAGTTTGTTTGGTTAAATGACATTTAGAAATCTCAGTTGGTAAGAATTATTTTTCTTCAAAGTATGGTTCCATACAAAAATATAATAATAGCTTCCTTAGTGAATGAAAAAATTGAAGTGGTTCAACCACCATGCTCTAATTAGATCAATCATACATAGACATTTTTAGCAGTCCACATTTAGCAGGTACATAGTTATATTGGCTTCTACTAGGATATTTGTTGCCACTAAATGGTTCCTTGTACCTTAATCCTATAGGGAGGTATTTGATAATGGGTTTTGTAGTGAATCTAATCCTCGAACTTAAATTTTAAGATTTTAGGAATGAAAATAAAGAAATAGTTATGTAGTAATTTCTCAAAATGCATGCATGGCCTATTGCAAGGATTATTAGCTTGTAATGGACATGTTGTAGGATCTGTTGGATGTAGTGGGTTGGTTATTCCAAATTTCAACATGTGGCCTAGCTAGTTTTACAATGACAAACTTTGCTTTCATGCCCTTCTTCTAGTTAATGGAGTAGGCTCTGATCCTAATACTCAATTGTTCATTTTATGTTGGTTATTTGTTCCCCTATGAGCTCTCAAATTATTTCTTTAGTACACAAATGTCTTTTTGGTTAGATCATGGCAATCTCAATTGTTGTTACCCCATAGTTGATACTACCTCACAAGTCTTTTCATTGAATTCTTGTATGACCAACTCTTTAGTTTTCTTATCCACCATTTGGCTGAAAATGGTGGAGGATCATGGAGACACCCTTTTGGGGAATGGTCATGATGAATAATAATTCATTTTGTATCCACATCTAAAATGTCGGCATTTTTCTATTAAATATTCAACAATGTTCAATTCATTTTAAAGGGGTGAAATTGGAAGTATTTCTTTAAACTATACCTTTTGAACAAAACATAATTTGTAGGCTCCACATTATGTGTTATGTGATATATATAGTCTTTGCAAACATCTTAGGTGAATACACTGTTAAAAATTTCTAGACCACATTCTCATAACTAGACCTTAAGTCTTAGGTTATCTTAGTAATCACCTCTAGTTAGGTAAGGGGGTGTGTTACAAAGATCGTGTATTAGAAGACTGACAAGATCTTGAAACAAAACCTATGAAGATCATGCTACACATTTATCACCTTTGCACAAATCTACCAAAAGCTACATCGTCTCCATAACAATAAATGCTAGTCACTTCTCCACCCCAACCATGGTTTTCATTTTTCATCCCAATTATATATGTGTCTCAACCACCTTCCACTAAAGGACAAGATTAGGAACAAACTACAATAGAAGATCCCTATGACCAGATCACATAACTTAGACATTAAGGGAAACAAAAACATAGTAGGTGGAAGCATTAATTAATCAATTGGTGTAACCACAAGAATCAATTTGTGACACACAAGCATAATCAACTCTAGTCTCTATAACATCTATTCAAGAAACCTTAGCACCACTAGAAAATTTCATCGATATCACAACTCTCAATATACTAATTTATAAAATAATTGGCATCGTTAACTTTTGTAATCTTGAGAGGCATTAATTGTGTAAACTTTTCGGTCCATAAATTTTATAATAGTGATTCCAATCTCCCTCTTGTTGAGGATGAAGGAGATTTGAGGATGAGGGAGATGTTGAAGGGGCTAGTAGACTAGCCTAAGGAGTTGACCTTTATAATTTCCAAATCGGCTATGAGTATGAGTCAACATGTACTCAAGTTAGTCTATTAACCAAGGTAGTTATAGAACAATCTAGCTACCTAATCGACCAAAAGTAAAATATAAATATATGTCTGATTATGAATATATCAAATTTAGTGATGCTTGATCGAAGATCCTCATTAAGTGTGCATGTGTATTATTGTATGTTGTTTTTTGAATATTATGTTGTGTATGTGATTTACATGTAATCCCATAGATTAAAACACAATTTTATCATTATTACACATTGAGGTGTTCTATCTAAATAAATGCATCCAATGCATGGGATTATAACACACTATTGCACAATATATGTGTGAATTTGCTCATTGTCATATCTTTAATAAGTGCATTGGTGTTTTAAGTACAACATTCACACCATTTATTTCAATGTTGTTATTACTAAGTCTTCAAGGTGTAGAAGGATATATATACACTAGTACTCAATCACATATAAAACCTTAGTATTTTTTCAATATAAAATATACATGAATACATATTAAATTGTGCTACGATGTTGCATCTTAATGTCTTTAAAAAAACAAACAAACAAACAAACAAACAAACCTTTATTAAAATCTCAATTATTTAACTTTTTTATTATAATAAAAAATTATTAAAACCTCTAATTTCAACCATCATTATTATTACTATTATTATTATTATTATTAGTGGTGCTTGATCTAAGATCCTCATTAAGTGTCCATGTATATTATTATAAGTTGTTTTTTTGTATATTATGTTGTGTATGTGCTTTACATGTAATCCCATAGATTAAAACACAATTTTATCATTATTACACATTGAGGTGTTCTATCTAAATAAATGCATCCAATGCATGGGATTATAACACACTATTGCACAATATATATGTGAATTTGTTCATCATCATAACTTTAATAAGTGCATTGGTGTTTTAAGTACAACATTCACACCATTTCTTTCAATGTTGTTATTACTAAGTCTTCAAGATGTAGGACATATATGCACTAGTACTCAACCATATATAAAACCCTAGTATTTTTAACATAGAATATACATGAATACATATTAAATAATAATACATGGTTGCATCTTAATGTCATAAAAATAGCAAAAAAACGTTTATTAAAATATCAATTATTAATTTTTATTATAATAAAAAATTATCTAAAACTTCTAATTTAAACAATTATTATTATTATTATTTAATTTTTTTATTATAATAAAATTTATTAAAACCTCTAATTTCTACTATTATTATTATTAACACTTCTTTCAATGAAATATATACAAGTAACCAAATGTCAAATTTCAATATCACAACCCTAAGTTTGATAATGTAATTACATTATCACTCCTAAATGTAACTATAATTACCTTGGTGAGAAATGACTTTGTTTGCTGTGCACTTTGATGAAAGAACTCCCTATCAAAATTTTGAACCGAAAAACCTCTCAATTATCACAAAAAAGTCTCTCAATTATCACATCTTGGACTCTTATTCAAATTCTTAATAATAATCAACCGTGTTGAATATGGTGCCAAATTCCATGGATTTAATCATTTTTCATTAATTTATAAATTTTAAAATATTTAATCATGAATTTTAAAAATTCTTCAAAGATATGAGGTACAAGTTGCCCCAACTAGTCTATTTAGAATATTAATGTCAGCTCATACGCATTAATACTTTTTCTTTTAAAATTTATAACATTATTAAAAAATAAAGTCGTTTTTTTACTATGAATTTTCACAATACATACATATTCTTGACAATTAATAATGTGCAACGTAAAAAAAAATATTTAATTTTAACGTATTTTAATTATTTTTTGGCATCTCTACGGTATATATATTAGTATTTGTATCTAGAAGTGTAAAGAAAGGTACTTAATGTTTTGTGTTTTTATGTTTTTCATATACGTATAATAATAGTGGAAAAAAAAAAAGATTTTAATATGTTATTGGAGGTTGACAAGTCACAACACGAATTCTCAACAATTTTATATACCTCAAAGTTCCAAGAATTTTTTAACAAGATACGTGCTAAATAACCCAAATACCAAAGCAAACACTTCAATTGCTACAAAATAGTAATCTAAACACTCCTTAGAAAAATCCAGAGACCCATACACCCCAATTGTTCTCAAAGTTCTATAGCAAGTTGCTTACCAACTTTAATATAATATAATTGTTATATTTTTGTTCTCAAATAGCATTCCAGTAAGGCTTTACATTTCTTTGAGGGAAAGTGAATTTGATATATCTAAGAATTCATATTACTTTGTGTTCTATATGACTTTACATTTAAGTTATGTTACAACAATCTAATTTCATTTCAAGAGAATATCAATGAAATTAACTTGAATAACTACTTTTTGTGAAAACAAAAAGTAATTCTCTAAGGAGTCTTCACCTCTACTTATTGGGAAGCAACATAGATTCTTTGAATCCTCACTTCAACTATTTTTGGAGATTTGTGACTAACAACTTACCAACTATAAAAAAAATATCTAAAAACATTTATTTTGTTAATTTAAATTAGTTTTTTTAACCAACACTCAATTAAATAAGAAATGTATTTTCACTTTCCATCAAGGTAAAAATATAATAATTAATTTTAAAATATACACTCAAATAATTGAATTTCTTATATAGGTTGAATCTTTTTTTTTTGTTAAGTGGTTTGCAAGTTTTGGAGAAATGGATTTTGTGGAAGATTGAAAATGGGCCTAAAGTTCTTCTTAGTTGTGACCCATGGATAGGATGCAATGGTCATCATAAACTCTCTGATAGGCTAGAATAGTTTTTAAATAATTCAGGTTATATTACTATCATTGATGTTGCTAGGGAGGTAGATGCAACTTCATATAGTCAAGAGTGGCTTTCAACTCAAGATATAGGCAGTTTTTCGTGTTTATGCAAGTGAATGGAGCTCCTTTGTATTAAATTTGGGTAAATATGGTATTAATCATAACAAATTAAACAATCACATAGGAGCAATTTCGTCAACTCATTTCGAACCATCCAGTGTGGTTCATCTTCAGGACAAGATGATAAATCAGATCCACACATTGAAATAAATATGAAGAGAGCAACTAACTAACCGTTAGAAAAATAGCTAGTTTGACTAAATTATTTATTTTCTATTTTTTATTATTTTATTTTTATTTGATTTAATCTGTTTAATTTTATTAAAAAGGATTTTAAATTATTATTATTAATTTTGTTATTTATTATTTAATTATTTATTTTTATTTTATTTTTAGTTAAACGCTATAATAAAATAAATATAAATAAAAGTATAAAAACAAAATAACAATTATAAAACACAAAATAAGAAATTAGCCTTTTATTAATATTAATTATTATTATAATAAGATATTATTATCTAATAAATATAAATAAATATATATATATATATATATAAATATATATTAATATAATAATTATATTAAATAAATTAATAATGCAGATATTATTTATTTTATTATTATAATATAGATATTATTTAAAATATTAATATTATTTATATAATTAATATAATATATATATATATATATATATATATATAAAAGAGATCGGGGATTCAACACCTGCTGATGCTCCAACCATTGTCTCTGTTAATATTAATAGGCATTTTTCAATCTTTAAGGCCTCTCTGAATTTACGATGATGAAAATGGTCAACCCTAGCTATGACTTTAGCCTCTTCTATACATATGTGATGATTGGTCTTTGTTGCATGTTCTGCCAAGGCTGAGGAGTGAGACCTCCCATGTTTGATGTCAGCAACATGTTCACAAATCCTCTAATTTATTGATCGACCAATCTCTCCAATGTAAGGAGTCCCACAGGAACAAGGAATAATATAAACTCCCTTCACATCCTTGGGGTTAACTAGGTCCTTGATAGAACGAAGAGAACTTTGAATAGTGTGAAGGGGTCTGAAGGAGGAATGAATATTATATTTCTTCAAGATCTTTGTGATTTTGTCTATGGTCCCCTTAATAAAAGAAAGCTGAACCCCATAAGCTCGATCCTTGGGATCGATCCTCTTTTTCGGTCCTCTTTCTACATTATGAGAAGCTCTTAGACCCTGAGATTTTCTATAACCATTCTTTTTAAAGACCTTAAGGAGGTGGGTCTTTTCATCATCAATATGATTATCATCGAAAACTCATAAAACCCTAGTGGCTAAGGTGTTGAGAACACCTAGTTTCTAAGCCGGGAAAAGATGAGAATTTGCATGAAGATATTGCTCTGTGTGAGTTTTCTTCCGACTAACTTGGTGAGAGAAAGAATTGTCCTCCTTTTTTGAAATGAGAACATCAAGGAAAGGAAGGCTACCATTAACCTCAATTTCCATGGTATTTTTAATATATAATATCTATATTAAGTAATATAGATATTAATTTAAGTTAATATCTATATTATAATAATAAAATTAAATAACGTCTACATTGTAATTTTATTAAATTAAATTAAATCTATATTATATTAAATTAAATTAAATCTATATTATATTAAATTAAATAATTTATAATATAAATAATATCTATATTATAATAATATTAATATTTAATAAAGGTAAATTCATTATTTTGTTTTTATATTTATTATTCATTTTTATACATTTACTTATTTATTTTATTATAGCATTTTTAACTTGAAATAAATAAATAATAAATAATAACAATATTTAATAATAATAATTAAAATCTTTTTAATTAAAATTAAACAATTAAAATCAAAAATAGAAAATAAATAACTTAGTCAAACTAGTTGTTTTTTCTAATGGATAGTTAGTTGCTCTCTTCATCTATTTATTTCAATGCCTGGATGTGATTCATCATCTTGTCCTGAAGATGAACCAAACTAGATGGTTAGAAACACGTCAACGAAATTGCTCCTATGTGATTGTTTCCGAAAATAATTAGTTATGATTAATATGGATCACAGAAGTCTAAACTCAGAAAATATGGTATTGTAATTAACTGGGAGGAGGAATAAACACAGTGGAATTATAACAGCTAGACCTGGATATGATGCATTGATTCAAGGCAATCCTTTTACTTCTTCGAAATGGTGGCATGGAAAGGACAAGGCCCCCTTAAATGTAGGTTTTTCCTTTGGTTGTTGTTGGAAGGAAAATTATTAACATAGGATATTTTTGTTAAGCTAGGATGGGTAGGTCCTGGATTTTTTTTTTCTATATTGGATGAATGAGGAGTCAATTGCTAATTATTTATTCACTTCCCTTTTGTAATTTATGTTTGGAAGGTGGTTTTTTAAGCTTAGTTAAAGAGTGTCTCTAGACTTGGATTTAAAGGCGTATTTCCTCTTCTCCTAAACTCCTTTCGATCTTTGTATTGTGGGGAATTTGGCTAGGGTGAAACCGCTTATGTGGTTTTCTCCAAAGCTATTGCACATAATGCAAGATTGTCTTATCTTGAACAAGTGAAGTCACCTAAAGGGGAGAAGATCAAACTTATGAGAGATGTGGAGCTACCAACTGATATAGTATGGAGATTCTTTGATGGAGCAAATCAGAGGGATGTTTGTGGTGTGGGTATAGTCATTTTATTCTCCCCGAATTTGATGATTAAATGTAAAGTAGGCCCTTGTCCAAGGCACAAATTTTACAGTTGAATTCCTTGCTATGTGGTGTGCCATGAGGATTGCCCTCTAAAAGCAAGGTAAAGTATTTCAGATTGTATGGAGGCTCAAAAGTCAGTGTGGCCTCATTCAATGGAAGAGTTGACTTAATGGTTCTTCATTTAGAATCTTGGCCAAAGAAAATCCTTCAACTTCTTGAGAAATGATGTGCAAGTTCCTTATACATACAGGGAAGATAATGTCATGGCAGATATGTTATCTACAGAAACTATGCTATTAATAGCAAAAACATGTATGTTTTAGAAAAAGATTAATATTTAAATTAATTATTTATAAAATTAACATGTATAATAATTATCAAAATATTTTTTTGATAAACCTAATAAAATTTTGTATAAATTTAAATTGCTAGGAAAAAAATTATATATTTTGATTATTAACTTGTATTTTTTTTTAAAAAAAAAAAAAATATTGTTAAAAAAATTAAATATATTAATTGTACAGATTATATAATTTTAACAAATATCTCTTAAATTTTAAATAAAATTAATTAAAATAAATATATATATATTGGATGTATGGTTCCTAAACTTCAAATTCAGAGCCGAGACAAAGCTCGTCAAATGGGCTTGCTCCCTACACTCGGGCGGCCATAAGGAAAGCTATTTCTGAGGTAAACCCTATAGCTTCACCACTGGGCTTATCAGTTTCCTTGGTGAGGTGGCGGGCTCCTGGTATGATGCCCATCTCACCTGACGTTGTCCAAAATACCTCTTCATGCTTCAGCACAAAGGGATGAAAGGGTCGAAAGGGACGAATAAGGGTTTAAACCAGCGATGACGTTTCAAAAAAAAGAGTAGGCTCCAGAAGGTATTTTTGCTCTACATGACCAGATTCGAACCTGAATCCTAAAATGTTGCAACACAACAAGGAAAAGGCATGTCCCCTTGTGATTTAAAGTTTTTTTTTTTTTTGTAAACTGCGGAGGGACCTTTTTATTCTAATTCAGCGAATCGAGAACATTACATATACATAATGACCTCAACCCGCCCCGAGGGGAAACCGAGTTTATTGGCCATCTTAGGTCTTTTACTGCCATCCAAAAATAGAAGGTCTTAAGCCTATTTGTCCATGCTAAATGCACTATACAATTATAAAGACTACTAATAATTCTTATCTTCCTTCTATACCTATCACAAAAAGATTCAATGACAAAACTACTATCTACTATCTTCATAAAGAAAAATTGAGATTAATTCTACCGGGACTACGCCTCCTTCCCTGGCTACTGTTCCATTTCCTTCTTGATGTCGGGGTGGCATTGCTTTAGGTGTTGTTGAATTTCATCCATCCTCTTGTCCTGCATTAACAGGGTAATTTGTATATTCTTCAATTCCTTCTTGAGATTTGGGATCCCTTGAGACATTTCAGCCATTTCCAAGGCTACTTGTTCCATAGCTTTGGTGAGCAGCCTCTTCATGACCCAATAAACATGCAGTGCTTGTTTATAGAGGGTCATGCGGCCTCTCGTATTACCTGGGTCCGGGAGGAGGTAAACCCAATCCTCCATCTCAGGATCAGATTGACCCTGAATATCCTCCTCCTCCATATGCTGAATAATCCTCCTAACCCCTTTGTTGGTATTCTCATAATAGGCTCTTTCTGCAAACTGGACTTTCGTCCCCACTGTTTTCCTGGTTTTACCACCATAGATTGGAATCTCCTCCTCCCTGTGACCCCCTACTTTTCCCCTACCTCGGCCTCGCTGACCTCTCCATCCTCCCCTGCCCCTTTTTCTTCTACCTTCTCCTCCCGCGCCTCGCTTACTCATGCCTGACGCACTACTAGCTTCTCTGGTTCCTCCTCGCTCGCAATCCTGCCAGTCTTCTCTCTCCCTCATTTCCTGACTGTCCTCTGTCTCTAAATCCTCGCTCCTTCCCCGTTTAGCTCGAGGCTGTTGACATTTCTCCTCATCCGAATTGAACAATTCAACCTCGTCCTCAGAGTCATCCAAGACCATAACTGTTTCTCCACCAGCTTCTTCGGACGCCACGCTCTTTCCCTTGTTTTCCCAGTTACTACCTTCCCCGATGGTAGCATATTCCCCGCTTCTCCCTCTCCTTCTGGTTTCCATCTTCACCCTCGGTTCTACTCTGGTCTCCTTTTTGCACTGTCTCCTGTTGCAATTGGCGCTCTCCCTAACTACACACTCCTTCTCCCAGGCATTTCACTCCTTCCTTCTCTGCTGACCTCCTTCGTTCCACCCTCCTTTCATCATCCGCGTCCTCCGATTTCCGCCTGCGGTGTTTGCGTGATCGCCTTGCCACCTGTTCATACACTTATCACTCCTCTCCTTTCGCTCCTCGCTCGTACCTGCACTCTCACCTCCCTTGTCTGACGCCCAGTCAGATCCACCTCTCTTCATCCCCAATCTTCCTTTGCTCCACCTTGGAGCGTGATCCTGCTTGATGGTCTGGCTGCTCCGGCCCATCATTACTTGATCCTCCACTACCTTGAAAACCATTCTCTCCTGCATAGACTTAAATGCTCTGCCCACCGCCAGAACCACCCCGATCGGGGGAAATGTTGTTTTTTAGGGCCGAGGATGATTGAAAAAGGGGTTTCTATTTTAACTAGGGTGTTTTGTAGATATTTGGGTAAAATCCTATAGAGAATTTCTGTGAAAAAATTGCATTCTTATGTTTTTCCCTTTGAATTGCTATGGTAGTTGGTTTTAAAGATTTTATTAGGGCATTTATCGTTTATCTCTTTAAAAACTATAAATTGTCGACTATAGGAAGTTTTCCTGTTCAGGTTATCCAAGTCCACTTTCTTCCTTCCTGAACAACGGCCTTATGAAGGCCTAACCTCTTTCCAGAGCCCAAATGCATTTTGAGTGCCCATCTTTTACATAACTCTTTCCTATTGGACCCCTTTCTCAAACCCTGGGACGATGGTGGTTTGTTTGAAATAACATATTCTCTATTTCTCAACCTTGCAAGTTTGTCGCTATTAGAATAGGTTTCAAGTGGTGGTTTTGCCACTGATATTACTATATCCGTGTAGTCTAACAAGGCGGAGGAGTTTCCCGGAAAGTTATGGAAATTCCAGTTATATTTAGAGAAAATCCGACAAAGATTTTTGTAAATCCAAGTTATAATTGTTAAACTTCAAAATTTTAGGTGTCTTAGATGTTTTTGATGATGTTGAATTCATTTCCACCATCAAAAACACGATTCAACCACTGACTCTACAAGATTTTTTGAAATTTTTTTGCCTGGATTCCGGCCACTTTTAGCCATCCAGGCAATTCCTCCACCTCGTTAGATGACTCCTTACTGTATCTGCTGTTGTGAGGGACCATAGGTCTAAAACCGCCTTGACAGTGGTTTTGGGTTCACCTGTTTTTCTAGGAGGATTTTATATCGAATTTTGATTAACAACTTTTCTGGGTTATATTCAAATCATTTTATTAATATATGAATTTGTTTCCCATTAGTTGGCTTTGGTTGGAGCACTGACAGCTGTCCACTCTTAGACTCTCAGTCCCTTTTGCCTGAGGTATGACCTGCTACTTGTAAGTGTATCTTTATTATTTCAAGGACAATGAGGATAGCTGGTAGATTTCTAAAAGCTGGTGGCTGATTTGGCGGCGTTTAACTCCCTTTTAATCGGAAAATTCCAGGTATGTTTAGGCGTGGGTGTTGAGGTGCCTGCTGGAGGTCAGGAGATACTTTACTGTTTGCATGACATTCCCTGCAGTTGGCATGGGAAATATTCCTATGGGAATGCATCTGGCTAGACAATTGTATACCTAGTGTCGTAGTCTTTCCCGAGAGTGGTGAATCTGAGGAGGGGTGATACGTGGGTCCCATCGTTTATTGCTTACTTGTTGCATAGATAGCTGGGAAGGTGTTTTAAGTTGAAAGGACTCCTTTGTAATACATGTAGGCAGATGGACCCATTTAAATCTGACACTTCACTTCATGAAGCATTTATTCAAGCCACAATGGCGACTGAGTCACATCGCCACATGAACCAAAATATGATAAGGCAGGTGGCACTTTCCCCTCAGCTGACAACCTTGCGGGATGGACGTAACTCATGGTTGGAACCTGGTATGATGCCACGAAATAATAATGGGGGAGGAAGAAAGGTGGCAAAAGGAAGGGTGGTAGAAAACATCGTTCGATAAAAATTTATGCCACTGCGCCTATTCTCTCATTTGGTCACAATGTGCTTCTCAATCGTATTATGAGTCTTCAGAAGAGAGTGTTAGTCGAAAGGTGGTACTTTTCTGAAATTGACGAAGTAGAGATAAGGCAGTGGCTGGCCAAGAAGTGGAAAATATTGTTGGGCTATGTTCCTACAATGGTGAAGCTCATGGGGTTGGTATAGCTTTCACTTCTTGAGTGAAGAAGACCTTAGAAAAATCGTAGGAAGGCCATGGGTGAAGCACCGAGGCTTCTTGGCAATGTACGATTGGTATGTCGGTTTCAATCCCTTGAAACAAACGCCAAAGAACAAACTCACTGCCTTTAAAATTTTGGACCAAGGATGTTTTTACTCATATCAAAAATGTCATCGGTAAATTCGTTTACGTCGATCCTCGTTTTCTGGGAGCTCGGGATAAGAGAATAGCATGGGTCCTAATAGAAAAAGACTTTGGTGAGGATTTCCCGGATCACATTGAACTAAAATGGGAAAATATCAACCTCACTCAGTGTCTAGATTTCTGGGGAATTCCATTCCGATGCCTCAACTGTCACCAAACTAGTCACCTAATTACAAATTGCCCCAAAGCAAGGGGGGAATTTTGGTCATCATGTGAGCACAAAGGGGGTCACCAAAGGATGCAAAAGGAAAACAAGTCAGAGTGATTTTCGCCTCGTCCTGGCTATGGCAACAATTCCAAAGGAAAATCTTCGGGCTTAGGTAATTCTAGTCGTTCAAATAAGATATTTTCTGAACATTCTCCCGCAGTTATAAAAAATACTTTTGAACTTGTTCCTATTCAAATTCATTCTTCATCCCTGTATTCAGAGCAGTCCGATTCTCATCTAGTTGTTGACTCAAATTTTGGAGAAAATCCCTAATTGTTTTCTTCCCTAGTCTTTCCTCAGATGCCCCTACAGTCGCATTATTCTATCATAGACATCCCCTCAACTTCATATGCTACATACACACAATCCCAAAGGCTTAATTCTCCAACGACGGAACCAAATTCTTCAAAAGACAAAGAAAAGGAACCTGCTCATTTCTCTTCGGAAGCCTCTCCAAATAACTCTTTTGACAGTGACCTTGATTTCCTACTTCGGAGGAAAACTCTTGACCTTAAATTGCTTACAATACATAATCCTAAGGGTTCTGGGTCACCTATAATCAGCCCAACAGCTGCAGGAAATATTATTGTGAGGCGTAAAACCAACAGGGGCAATAGACATTTTAGAGGTCGCCCTCATCAAACACATACTACACTGACAAATTCGCCATCTCTCATTGATGTTCCCATCTCATCTCCTATCTATCCCAGGGCACTTAGAGCTTGCATGCCCTCCAATAGGCTCAAATGAACTCAATCCTATGATTGAATATAAGGGGTTTGGGGGCCCATCCAAAATTCCTCACTCTAAGAGATATTTTTATGTTTTCTAAATCTAGTATAATTCTCATCCAAGAAACAATGCACACTACTTCCAAATCAGTTGAGTACTTCAGGAGGATGTTTCCCAAATGGTATATAGTGGCAACTGATGCCAATGGTAGATATGGTGGAATTGTTGTTTTTTGGGACCCAAGATCGGCAAACCTAAAGGATTTTTCATGTACAGTGGGTATCCTTCTCACTGAGCATATCATAGGTATCCCCAGAAGATTACATATTCTCAATGTGTATGCCCCCTATAAAGAGAGGGAAAGGTTTTGGGATACAGTGGAGGTATCAAGGATTCTAAATTCTCCCTCTCTGATTTTGGTAGGGGATCTAAATTGTACCTTAGACATAGAACAACTGCGGGGACAATTTAGGGTCGCAGATAAAATGGCACGGAAGTTAAGAGAAATCATCCTTACACACAACTTAACAGAGGTCTGCCCTCCGAAAATAGCTCCCACTTGGGATAATGGAAGAAGTGGTAATAAACATATAGCCAAAAGACTTGATAGATTTTTTGTTCAAGAAAACATGATAGGGATGTTGAAAATAGCAATAAGAAATGTAAAAAATGGAATCCAGAATATTCCAATTTTAATTTGTCATTGAATTAAAATTCGAATTTAGTCTCACCAGCTTCTTGAAAAATAATTAATTAATTCATTATGGATTAATTAGTTGGAGAAATTCAAGTTAGAAGTCTTTGTGAAGTCATGCAACAGTTATCCCTTAAATTAAGGAGATTAACCCTTAATTAAGGAGATAAGATTGAGTTATATTTGAGTTGTAATTAGTTAGCTTAGTTTACTGAGCTAAGTCCAATTAAATTAGTTCCAAACTGTTTGAGGAACTAATTGTGAGTTCAGTCAGTTAATGCATGCATGCATCCAACTAGTGTACTCCAGATAACTGAAGATTCTCTCATCAGAAACTCATGCATGTCTATTCAGAGAAAGACCCAGTTGAGCTAAATGTCAAGGACAGGTTACTATCAGTTGCATGAGTTTTCCTATAAAGAAAACTCATTGGTGCAGAAGGAATAAGGTTCCTTGAGGATTGCGCAGTTTTACAGGGTGTGAGATCAGTGTGAGTGATCAGTGTTACACTTGGTAACAGGAGGATCACCCAGGAGAAACTGCGCAACAAAATAGGAGGCTTGGAGAGCAGAGGAGAAGGTTTATGAGAAGCCTTGTTTGCTTATGAGCATCCAAGAGGATTGTACTGAGAGCTGGCTAGTTGTGAGAGCTAAGGCTTTGTATAATCTCGATGTATTTCCACATTGTATGATAATACAGATAATGGGGTTTTTAGCTGAGGCTTTCCCCTGAGTATTTTATGTGTTTCATGTGCACTGATTCTTCTTGCTCTTGTTATATGTGTTCAACTTGATTCTTGCTCTATCTTTAAGCTTCTGCAAGTTTGATAGTAGAAGTGGATTATAGTATTTTTCTTTGGTATATTGCATTATCGAGTCAATCTACAATTAGATTTTCTACATAGATCTCAGAGGTAGATTTGTAGAGAATTTGCAGGAAATTCTACAAGGAAAATTAGAGGATGTCAGATCTTCTATTATAGAAAACTTCGTATTAGACCATCGGCCAATCACTTTTTTTGGGAGTAATTTTGATACAAGATATGGATTTCCTTTCAAATTCAATCGAATTTGGCTAGAAGACTCAAATTTTGATTTCTTTATCTAAAAACTCTAGAAGGAAAAAAGAAGAATAGAGGAGGGTTTTTCTAACTCAGAAAGTTTTATAAACAGGGTTTGATTCCTTAAAGCAGAGGTTAAAAAATGGGAAAGGAGAAAGAAGGTGTAACTGAGGAGGTATTTGGCTATTATTAAGGAGGAACTAAAATCCCTACAAAACCAAATGATTACTCATATCCTTCGCCCTATAGTTACGGAAAAAATTCATACTCTAGAACTAGAAAAAAAGAAAATCTTTCAAATTTGGGAAGAAACCTAGAGGTTGAAACGCGGAGAAATATTACCAAGTTTTTTCATCGTTTTGCAAACCACATGAGAAAACAAAATTCAATTTGGCAGATAAAGCGTGGTGAAGGGAACAGTCATAACAAGCAATTTGATATTTCTAACCTTGCGGTTTCATATTTTAAGAATGCATATAACCGAGTGGAAATGGAGGATACAAATGCTCAGTTGTGGGCTATTGAAGAATACCCTCAAATTTTTAATGTAGAGGACAATTTGGAGTTGATTAAGGAGGTTAAGGAGGAGAAACTAATCCAAGCAGTAAAATCAATGAAAGGAGATAAGAGTCTAGGTCCACATGGATGGACAGTAGAATTTTTTTCTCATTTCATAGACATATTTCAGGAGGATCTGATACAAATGGTGGAGGAATCCAGGAAAAAAGGCTTCATTCATCCTCATCTCAATTCCACATATATCTACCTTATCCCAAAGAAATTTGAGATAGAAACCTTTGCGGACTATCTTCCAATATCACTGTGTAATATAACATATAAAATTATCTCTAAGATCATAGCCAACAGACTCAAGTCTACTCTATCTAAATTCATCTCCCCTGAGTAATATGGTTTTTTAAATAATAGAATTATCCATGATGCAGTGGCGGTTGCACAGGAATGTATGCACAATATTAAGTCAAAAAATATGAATGCAGCAATGATGAAGGTTGACCTAAAAAAATCTTATGATTGCTTAGATTGGGGATACCTAAGAATGGTATTATTTAAAATTGGCATAACCCAAATATGACTGGATGGATCATGGGGTGTGTGTCTTCATTTCGTTATGCAGTAATAATCAATGGATTCCCATCAAAAAAATTTGTTGCTGGTAGAGGACTGAGACAAGAATGTGCTTTATCCCCTCTTCTTTTTATCCTAGCAATGGACATATTAAGTTTAAAAATTAAAAAAGTTGTGTCCATTGGAGAATTTGAAGTACTAGAAATTAGCAATTGTGTTGCAGTTTCACATTGTTTTTCGTAGATGATATTTTGTTGATGGGGATGATAAACATGATTAAATGGTTTCTTCTTTCCCAAATCATAAAAAAGTTTGGGATAGCCATGGGACTATTTCAAAATAAATAGAAGTCCATTATTCTATATGGCTCTTGTAACCATGATGATATCACATATATCAAGAACTGCTTTGGGGTTAGTGCAGAAATCATAGACAAGGGCATGAAGTATTTGGGGTATCGATTAAAACCAGGAAGTTATAAAAATGCAGATTGGATGTGGTTGGTGGAAAGATTTTATACGAAGATTAAGAGTTGGGAACAAAAATGTTTATCTGTGGGAGGACATATCATTCTCACTCGGTCAATTCTTACTCATCTAGGGATTTACTGGGCACACTTATTTCACATTCCTCAAATGATCATTAATCTTCTGAATAGAGTAATGGCAAGCTATATATGGTCTGGAGAAAATGGGAACTGCAAATATCATCTAGTGAAGCTAGAAAAGATCACCAGACCCAAAATTTTGGGAGGGTGGGGTGTTCTAAATTTGAAGTTTTGGATGGGCTCTTATTTTAAATTCATTATGGAGAGGAATCAACAATAAAGGCATATGGGGGAAGTTGATTCGATCTAAATACATGATGAACAAGGAGTTTTTCTTCTGGTTAAGACAAGGAGTGATAGGGTAAAACGTGGATCACATATTTGGAACAGTTTTAGAAGGGTCAAGAATATTCTATTTCAAAATATCTCCTGGTTCTTTGGATCGGGCAACAGAATCATGCTGGGAAAATATTGCATTATAGGAGAAGGTGAGAGGCCACCAGGGACAGTGGAACTGATTTAGCATCTGAACAGAAGAGGCATTTTTGTTCTCAATCAGCTAATCAGTGCTTGGAATGGAAGCATTCCAATTTGGCTAGACTCCTCCCAACTAAATATTGCTGACTAATGTAAACAACAGTGGCTACAGTTTGTCAAAACCCTAAAGGAGGCAGGGTTATGTTATGATAGAAAAGGGGATTGTATTGCATGGGCTAGAAAAAAGAAGATTATAGGAGAAGTAGAGGTGGCAGACTGTTATCTCAAAATTTGCTAGAAGGAAATTCAGAATATAGAAGACTGCTGGTTTTATAGCTTCTGGAAAATTAATATCCCGATAAAAATTGTAGTTTTTCATTGGCTAATGTGGCGAAACAAGAATCTCACATGGTCAAACTTACAAAAGAAGAACAACCATGGTCCAGGGATATGTTATCTATGGAGGAAAAATTCAGAGGATGATGAACACCTTTTTCTACATTGTCACAAATCTGTTAACATCTGGAAACATTTCACCAGTAAGCTACAGATTCTCTTTATTCAGTTTACCTCAATAGAGGAATGCTTAAAATGGTGGAGCAATCAAAGTAAATGCAGGAGGTTGCTCACTTTGGTTGTTTTCTTGGAAATTTGGAAAAGAAAGAACCAACTAATTTTTTATTCATTTAGAGAAGGGGAAGACAAAATTTATGACCTCATAGAGCAGTGGGTTGTAGCAGAATAGAATGTAGATAGTAGGAAAAAAAAGAAGGAAAACTTTCAGATCAACAATTACCCAATGGGTTTTTTTGACAAGGCAGCTCAAGGAGGAAGATGTCGGGGCGGTTTTTACTTAAAGATGTCAGAAGAACAAGAATTCCATGTACACTGGTATGGGGGAGAAGGAACAAGCATGAAGGCAAAAGTTGTAGCTCTTTGGGGCTTATTATGGTTTATTAATTTTTTAGATTTCCCTTGAGTACAAATTTTTGGGGACTCCAAATGTTTAATAGATCATGTAAATGGAAAGCACAATATCCAACAAGCCTCCCTACAAGGTTGGATGAGACAGATAAAAAACATATGGAGCCCACCCATTCAACACATCAACAAGACACATAACAAAATAGCGGATGATTTATCGAAGGAATTATAGCCGCAGAAGAAGATATGTACATCATGATCAAAATGGGAGAAGACGAGACAAAAGTAGAAAGGCTAAAGATACCAGGATAGGTCTCCGAAGACCATATAAAGAAGGCAGAACTCCAACACAGATAAGTTCAAAATAGGCATGTTTCTTCTTGTTTTTGTTTAAAATTTTGTACCAGATACTGTAAAGAAAACACATATGGAATGACTATTGTATGGCAATGATTTTCACAATATGTAAATATCTTGAGACATTTCCAGAAGCTTATAGCATCTCTTGGAATTTTTGTGATAAATTTGCAATTATGACAGAGAGAACTTAGCTCCACTATTCTTGTATATTGTAATTTACAATTCAGCTGTACGGCTGTAGAAAAATTTTCTACCCCATGTAGTTATGTTGTGGAAACCACAAGATTTATGAGCACTATTTGTCCTTCATAATTATGTACTGTTTTTAACATAATACAAAACAGACGATTTTTTCTCGTTGAAAATGTAAGGTAATCAATCTTTGAGACAGCTGATGGGCATGAATTGATGTGAAATCCATATATTCTTTGCTTGTAGTTGTTTCTAGTGGACTATATTGTTGTGGCCCTGTTTTTTAATAAAGGAGATATTCATATATTTTTGGCAGTGTAATTGTTTTTAGTAGACTATATTGTTGTGGTCATGTATAAAAAAAAATTGTTTATTATGTTTTTAGTTGTATTCATTTTAGAATAGGGTTTGGAAAAAAATAATTTAATTATTAATAATTATTAGGTGGATGATAGGGATTTAAATTCATTAGTAGTCACAATACAAATGTTGAGATTTATTTGAAAATATTTATTTCATTTTTATCTTTTTAATTAAATTGATTAATTATAAGGAAAATGCCATATGAAATGAGTTTTGTTTTTTGCTCATGTGGTATTGATAAGCCATGGTATTGGCACATGGTTTTGTAACAAAACTTATTTATAAATTAAGAATCTCCATGATAAAGTGGAGAGTGAATATCTATAGTTACGAATCTTATTTATGTTTTCTTAAATGTGTAAATATATCAATAGATGTATGTTTAATTCATATATTAATTTGTTTATAACCTATAATAATAATATTTTAAGATAAAGTTATAATTTAATTAATTTTTATGATTTTTCTAATCTTGGCAATGTGAACTGTATTATGAAATAAGTGTATCATTATTTACTGTGAATTTATAACTATCATATTTTACCAACCATTTAGTTTATATGAGGATGCAAGTTTACATATTTTCAAACAAACATGTTAATTTATTAGTTACAAATAATTTTATAATAGATTTTATCTTTTATTATTAACTATACAACTATGCAGTCCACGGGTTTTGGATAGATGGTGATCTTAAGGCACTCCTAAATGTTAAGTCACCAGTTCAATTCCTTGCCCTATTCAAATGTTATTTTTGGACATGACCGTGATGTAGCCTTATTGTTGTCAAACTTACAAAAACACTAAATATTTCAATAATTTAAATGGTTGGTTAATGTCAATAGGTCTAATCTCTTTGGTGATGTAGCCTTATTGTTGTCAAACTTACAAAAACACTAAATATTTCAATAATTTAAATGGTTGGTTAATGTCAATAGGTCTAATCTCTTTGATTTTTATCAATCTTATTTTTTCATAAGAATGGTTTCATTCCACTTTAACCTTATCTTTTAATTTTATTTTTTACATCAAAACCATGTATTATTACTAAAATAGTCGCAATAAAAAAATAAAAGAAAAATTGATTAACTACCAAGATTGAGGTTAAAGTTTAATGTAATTACTTTATATGTGAAGTCTATGAAGCATATACCCTCTTTATTAAATCTCACTCTTCCACTTATTTTTTATTTCAAAAAAACAAAAAATTAAGAAATGTTGTTCCAATATAAATGGTAATTATTTGAAAAGATATAGCCTACCAGGCTAGAGCAGATGATGTTTTGTTAAGGCACTCCATAGTGATCCAGCCATACTAAGGGTTGGTGTGGCCCAAGCCCAGCCTCAAAGATCCCTGAGTGAAAGTGATTTTGATGGCTTAAATACCCCTAGATAGAACTACTCAAACCACAATTTAAACATGTAAATCATTTCCGAACTCACATTATTAAAAAAAATGAAAATATATTACTAATTATATTTATCTTTATATTAAAATTAAATTCACACACTATTAAAATATTCTATATAATAAATGTAAAATAGAAATAAAATATAAATTCTTACTCTGGAAATCTGCATACTTTAATCATTCAAAAAAAATATTTCACATGCATACTAGAAATGTTAGGTTCTTCGAATTTTAATGTTCTTTCTCCTTCTCTGTGTACAACATTTTAAGACTAAATCATTCATATTCACTTGATAGGCTTTTCAACTAATTGGAAATACTATGGTAAACTTTTATATTTAGGATGATATTTTATTCAGTGATATTCCGAAAAAAAAAATTATAATTTTTTACATTTTAAATGTGAATTAAATGTCATTTAATTACTTGTTTAAATTAAATGAAATATTTATTAGAGTTACATTTTATTTAAATAATTAATTTATGTGTAATTGAAAATATATATATCAAATTATTATTTTTATATTTTTATAATGTATATTTTATTTAAATTTTTATTAATTAATGTTGTATAGTAATTTAGTCTTTATTTAAATTAAATGGGATTATTTTGAGTAGTTGGATATAATGGTTCTTATCTCCCTATCCAAGTTCATTTATTTTGTTTTTATTACAAATTTAGTTATGAACATTAACATATATTTTTATGAATGTTAATATATATACAGTTTGAGTGGGCCTTGTTATCACTCCAGGAAACTCTCCTAGGTTGTAGCTCGGAGATGCCTAGTAACATATAAATCTTCAATATTGTTCTCTGAACTATTGGAATGGATTAAGGTTTGGATCAAGTCAGATGACTGTTTCAAGTTTGTTTTCACTCTAAACATGCATGAACACCCTCAGCTTGACAAGGCTTTAGACCATTAATGCTCAATAGTTTATAGATTGAATGCACAGATGGAGAATACTAACTGTACCAGCATATGCATACATAAAAATATATGAATGGCTAGCTAAAGAAAGTCAATTAAGCTTGCAAATTTAATTTATCAACATAGAGATAAGATGACAATTATCTGTCATTAGACACAGATGAAAACATGAATAACCTATTCAAGTGAAAGCTTAGAATAGAGGAGAAGATGGAAATTGAACATGTAACAGCAAAAGAAGCTTGTATTACTGGAATGAAGATGAGACACTGAGAGGAACGGAGTATCCATAGTCTCCAAAAGTTGAACCCTTGTTTCTTCTAACTGCCCTTTATAGGCTTTTACAATGCTGTCAGGCTCTCTGGGGCTCGAGATGTCTTAATCTATCCCCTCTGGCTTCTAACTACTTGATATCATAATTAGACAAGCATGAGCACAGGGGCTCTGTTTCTAACAAACACAGTAACCAAATTCTAGTCATTTCGCCACGTTGTCAGGTGGCTCGCACGTGTTGTGATGTTCCACGATCATTTCTGTTAATTCGGCTGCATCGTGTTGTTGTTTTTCCCCTTTTGGCCATTGATTCCGTTATTTCAGTTCAACTGTCTGAATGTCACAAACATTGATAGAGCCAATAACTTTCCTCCCCGAGTGACTGATCAAAAGCGGGGTACGGGGGCATATGAGTCGTTGGATGGGATGGATCAACAGTCAAGATGGTGGTCAGGCGGCAAAGGGTGAACTATGGTGATGGTGAATGAGGGTTGTTGGATCGAGAGAAATGGATGGAGGAGATCGAACACATGAGGCCTGAAGTCGTGGCAGGAGCGGAATAAGTCTAAGCCATCAGATTCTAAATGAATAGATCGAACAACTATCTGGAGGAGGAGGTGCTCGAAAGATAATGCCCAGGAGCGGTTGCATTTGAGCGGAAATGGTTTCTATCGGGCAGTCATCGAGCAGTAAGTGGTAAAGGTTGGAGCCCGCCTGATGCCATTCATCGCACGCCATGTAGCAGTGGAGGAGAGAGATGAAACTGCCTTTATCAGCGAGTATCACTCTCACTTGTTGCCTGCGTGATATGCGCAACAACTGTTAGATCTGGCGAGAGTGATCAAATGATGAAGATTGATCGAGTAGGTCTTGTCGATCGGGTGAAGTGCGAGCCGTCAGATCGGTGGGAAGATCGACAACGAGGGGATACGGAGGTACGGGATGACCTCGAGAAACATGCAAAGAGCGCGTATGAGTGAAAAGGTAAGTTTTTCGAGGTAAAAATGGGTTAATTTACGTAGGTCCAAGGCGAAAGTGGGTTTTGTTACGATGTGAGGGTTGGGTAAGGATATGATCGAACGAGAATGGGAGTGGAAGGGTGAGGAAAGTGGGGTGATGGACTGCGTGGGGACCTTTCCATGAAAGAAAAACAGACAATTTCCTTCCTTTAGCCTTCAAAATGGCAACGCTGCACCTCAGGGCTAACACTGGATCCTTCTGGGGATGAAAGCCTCCCTGTGAGGTTTCAAGAACTGCAGACCACTGCTTTTCTAGTAACGACCAAAACAAACTTATCTCCTAGTGTTCCATTGGGCATGGAGTTTATTTGCTTAAAAACAAAAACTGAAAAAACCTATTACAATATTAAGGCCTTAAAGCCTCATGTGAAGTAAAGTTTCAAAAACTGCCCATTGACTGGGCCATCAAAAACATATTCCCCCTCTAAATTTTGCATAATGAAAGTGTTGTTCATCTAAACTTGAGCAATAACAAACGGTCTGGTCCATAAAGCATCAAATTTACCATGGTTGCCCTTCTTTTCCTTCAAAGCATCCCATTTGAGAACCTAGTCACCAACCTGAAAATTGTCCACCTTTGCTTTTCTATCAAAGGTTTCTTTGATCTTCTTCTGATGAATTCTTGATTTCTCAACCATTTGTTCTCTAGTCTACTGTAATTCAACCAAGTTACTCATTCTCCTTTCCATTTCATTCTCTTCATCTTACTCTTCTTGCAAGAATTTGGCCACAGGGAGAATTAGTTGGATAGGAAAAACATCATAAGTGCCATAAACCAACTGGAATGGAGAATTTCCTAGGGACTTCTTGTTGGTAACCCTATCAGCCCATAGTGAAAACTTCAACTTGGAATCCCAGCTCTTTTTGTTGTCCTCCAACAGTTTTTTAATTATCCTTACAAGACTCTTGTTAGATGATTCTGCCAGGCAATTTCCTTGAGGATAATATGAGGTAGAATGCACCAACTGAATGCCCATGGATTCACACATGTCTACCAATTCTTTTTCCCTAAAAGCTGCTACATTATCAGTGACTAGTTTGGTTGGGCAACCAAATCTAGTGAAAATATTCTCATTCAAGAATTTCATGACAACTTGATGATTAGCATTCTTTGTGGGTATAGCCTCAATCCACTTGGTGAAATAATCAGTGGCTACCAAGATCCATTTATGTTGGCCACTAGAATGTGGATTAATATCACCTATGAAGTCCAAGCCCCACTACTAGAAGGGACCATTAGTGTGTACTAGCTTCAAGGGCAGAGATTTTAGCTATTGTCTTCCTGCAAACCTCTGGCATTTGTCACAAGACCTCACAAAAGAAAACACATCAGAGAACAGAGTAGGCCAATAATATCCAGCTCTCAAGATCTTGTGGGATGTGGTTTTCCAATAGTGATTCCCTCCACAGATGCTAGAATGGAGTTGGTGCATGACTTCCACATATTATCCTTTGTCTAGACATCTCAAGAGGATCCCTGATGGGTCTGTCCAATAAAGTAGTTTTTTAGTAATGCAGAATTTGGTTGATCTAAGCTTAATGGACCAGGATTGAATTGAGCTATGCCTTGGAGGGACTTCTAGCTTCTGCAAAAAAATGATCTATACTGGAATACCATTCATAGGTGGCTAGATTTTCAGCCAAATACTAATTCTGCTCTTGCTCTTATGTTGCTTCCTTTGTCTGCTCACCACCTAAATTTGAACCCATGCAATTTATGTTTAGCAAACAAAATTTTTTCTTAGCCATGAGCTTAGCCAAGCCCTGACCTTTGACCAGCTTGGTGGGCTTCATCTCTATGTTGAACTCTATGAATTTTGCAATTCATTTAGCTCTTCTTCCATCAATATTTGGCTGAGTCAGTACATCTTTTATTGATGCTGAAGGTACATAGGCAACCACTTTGGAATGCGAAATATAAATTTTGAATGCCTTCAAAGCTTTTATGAGAGCATAAGCTTATTTATCAATAAGGTCATACCTTATTTTAGTGTCCCTCAAAGTTTTGCTGAAAAAGGCCACAAGGTGCTCTACACCTTCATCATTTTTCTGCAATAGAACTGGTGCAAGTGTATCATAAGAGGCAAAAGAAAAGATATAAAACTCCTTGGTGTAATCTGGACTGATTAGAGTGGTAGCTTCCATGATATCTTGTTTGATGGCTTCAAAAGAGCTTCTTGCAGCATCTGTCAATTTTATTCTTGATCCTTTCTTCAACATGGAGGTGATGTGCTTCACTAGCTCTGCAAAGTTTGGAATGAAACTCCTTACAAAGTTAATCTTACCCAGGAAAGATTGAATATCCCTTTTTGACCTTGGGATGGACAATGTCTAAATTGCTTGAACCCTTGCTGGATCGATCTTCACACCCTCAGCAGAAACAATATGTCGCAGAAATTTGCCTTCTTTTAGAGCAAACTGTGACTTCTTCAGGTTCACAGAAATTCCAAATTGTCAGCACTTTAGAAACACCTTCATCAAATGTTGCAAATGGTCCTTGTGACTGCCGAAAAAGACTATTATGCCATCAAGGTAAATAAGGAAAAACTTGTCCTTCTCTACCACAAAGGCTATGTCCATGGCCCTCTGAAAAGTAGACCCAGCATTCATCAGTCCAAAAGGCATCTTGGAGTACATGAAAGTGCCCCAAGGAGTAGTGAAGGTGGTCTTTTCCTGATCTTCTAGATGTACAACAATCTGATTTTAACCTGAAAATCCATCTAAGAAAGACATGACTCTAACCCCTGAAACTTTTTGAAGCAAGTGTTCCATCTTAGGCAGGGGGTAGTTGCCTTTTCTAGAGAATTTGTTCAAATTCCTAAAGTCAACACAAAGCTTGATTTCTCCATTCTTCTTTCTTACTACCACAAGGTTAGCTATCCACTTTGAATACCTTAGGGGAACTATGATCTTGGCATCCAACAGCTTCTTGATTTCCTTTTCAATCAAAGGCAGTAAGAGAGGGTTGATAGGTCTTAACTTCTTCTTAAAGGGGATGGTGTTCTTCACCAGTGGAATCTTATGTTGAATGATGTTTGTGTCATAGGTATTAAGATCATTGTACTCCCAAGAAAAAATATCAACAAATTACTTCATCATGGTGCAATACTCAGAACTCTAGGCAGCATACAAGTGGGTGGATATATTTATGTACTTTGGATGATCTGGGATCCCTGTATTATGTCTACGAATTGAATACTCATTTTGTTTTTTAGTGGGCTTATAAGGTACATCATTATGATCAAACAGCTTCTCTAGGGGCACCAATCCTTTGGGTATATGGTTACTAGGCAGCTGAACAATGTTATCCTGACCAATATCATCCTTGAGCTTGGATTGGTTGCATTATTCAATTGTTTCATTTTCTTGGTCAATGTGCATTTCAGAGAATTCATCAATAACTTGTAAAAACCTATTAAGTTCATTGTAATCTTCAAAAACTTTCTATTATTTGACATTGTCAGGCAGAGATGGTCTATATTTCACCTAAACTTCATAAGTCAATTTAGGAGGCAAAGGAGGAATAAACATGCTAGCAGACATAGCAAGGGAATGAGCAAGTTGGTTCTTCATTCTAGGGATGTAAGAAATGCTGAAACTATTAAAAGAACCCGTGAGCTTCCATACCTCCTCTTTGTATGCTTTCAGCCTTGGATGTTTTGCTTGGAAAGTTTTGTTCACCTACTAAATGATAAGGTCTGCATCTCCAAACACCTTCAGACCTTTGATGCCCATTTCTTTAGCAACATTTAAGCCCAATATCAAAGCTTCGTACTTTGCTATGTTATTTGTGACCTGAAAAGATAATTTGGAAGATAAATGAATGCATTCTTTTGTGGGGGATACAAGGACTACACCTTCCCCTGCAGCTTCCTTAGAGCAAGCTCCATCAAAGAACATGTCCCAAATCTGTGGGCCTTCTTCCTCTGTGATCTGGAAAACCGGTTTCCTAAGCTGCATGGAGGCCAACTAGGATTCTTCAATTTGAAGAATACAGGCTCCAAAATCAGTGTCATTAGCATAGATGGGATGACTAGTGGGATTCTTCTCATCACCGATGATATAAGCCAACTGAGCTTCTTTGTATAATCTCCTACTCTCACCTCCAAAAATTGGGACAGTAGCATAGGACAGATCATTTTGCAATGTTCCACCTAATCTCTTGATCCAACCTCTGGAAAGCAACATGCCAAAGTTAGGGGGCACATCTCCTACCACAATATCCATCATCATGCTCTTCATAGGTAGCTAAGACAAGGTGATGGCTAGGTCTTTGATTAATCCCAAACATTTCACTTTTCTAGAGTTAAAAGAAAACAGGTCATGATAAGGCTTGGTAATGTCAAGACCCAACTCATCCATGACAGCGTTGAGCATTAGATTATGGCTGGCTCCTATGTCTAGAAGACAATTATGAAGGATATTGTCATGAATAGTCAAAGAGACATAGAATGATGGGGAGTTGTCATCATAATTTTCAATCATTGGGCTGAGAACAATAGCTGGTTTGTCATCTTACAGATTTACATAGTCAGTGGAGGCTTGGATGGAATTAGGTTCAAATGCCTCGAGGATAGATCTCTTGAAGGATTCATTCTTCACTAGTTCAATTAGAGGTATAGGTATTCTTAGCTTCTAAATTTCTGATTGAAAATTGAAAGGAGAAGGAGACTTGTCAAGGCCTCTTACCTCGTGAGTTGGAGCTTTGAGGATGATGTGAACAACTGCCAGTCATTTCTGCTTATTAGCTTGTTGTGTTGCAGGGATAGTAGCTTTTTGAATAGGATTTTCTTTGAAATTATTCATCTTCAACCTTAGATCATATCTGTGTCGATCATTAGTTTGCAGAACAGCTTCACCATCCCACTCTTGGCTGATCTGGTCATTGAATAATGACTTTTCATAGGCAACTAAGGTCAAAAAGGAGGCACTGCCTTTGTCTTCCATAGAATGGATCTCATCATATTCTTCAAACTGCTCTTCTTCCATGACTACATGCTGGAAAGGGGTCTTTACCCTTTGGTCTTCATTGGCATCTTTGCTTCTTTGCAGAATCTACAACTGCTCATTATCTCTTCTATATGGATTTGTGTTTCTAGGAGCAAAGGTATTAGGAACTCCTCCTTTCCCAAAGTGTTGGTCAACCTTTAATTTTGATATTTCAGAGGCTAATGACTCTATCATCTTGGTCATTTTATCTATATTGGGATCTGAAGATGATGAAGGTTCGCCCCTGTATCTCCTTCTATCAACACTCCCCTTGAGCTTCTCTGTAGCCATGATGTTTGATTCTACTTCCAAGGCTGCATCCTACATATCAGCCAAGGTAGCACATCACCTCTCCCTCAACAATACATATAAGTCAGAGTCAAATGCACTAGCATAGGTGAGTATAGCAGAGGTAGTGGTGGGTTTCACTTCAGCTGGTATCTTTCCATACATGTGGTTAAACCTCTTATTAAATATAGACAACAACTCACCATTTTCCCTCTTTAGGTTGCCAAACTCAGTGTGGTAGTACAGTAGATCCTTCTTGTCCACCCATTGCTTTAGGAATGCATCATCTAAAGCCTCAATATCTGCTATAGACCTTGGGGTTAGTTCTCTAGACCATTTTCTAGCTTCTCCATCTAGGCTTTGGACAAAGACTCTCATCCACACATCATCTTCACTAATGTCCAAGTTGTCAGCATAGATATAGAATGATTCAAGGTGTTGCTTCGTTGTAACACCTTAAATCCCAGTGAACTTAGGCATATACTTCTGATATTCTCCAGTAGGCATGGCATTCAAAGGAGTGGGCAGTACTAAAGGTCCATACCTAGCCGCTATGATTCTTTCCATTTTGGTAAGTTCTTGTGGTCTTGCAATAGCTATGGTGGCTACAAGGGTACTGGAAGTCTGATGACAGAGGGTTGAGGAGTAAATGACAGGATTAAAGGAGTACAATGGATAGGAGGAGAGGTTTCCTTTGGGCTTACAACAAAAGAATAACCTAAAGAATAAGGATCTTTATGACTCTTTGAGATTTTTTCTTCACTGCTAGTATTGGATGTTATACTCTCAACATGTATTTGTTCTATTACAGGATTTTCTTGAAGAGATATAGAATATTGTTTAGAACTACCTAAACCTGATGCTCCTTTCTACAACGCCTTTCTTTCTTTGATGATTCTTTCAGGATCAGGTACTGGGTTAGCTTGTGGCTTTTGAGGATTTCTCTGAGTATCCCTCCCAAACTGACCCAGAACTATGGAGTGGAGTCGCTAAGAGGTTCATCTTCTAGTAGAGTTTCCAGATAGATGATTACAACCCAAATAGTGTCCATACTTTGTCTATCATCAAAGTTGGGTCTGTTTTGTCCCCCAGGGAAGCTGAGATTTAATCTCCTCTCCCCAGCAATGACACCAATTATGTTATCACTCCAGGAAACTCTCCTAGGTTGTAGCTCAGAGATGCCTGGTAACATATAAATATTCAATATTGTTCTCTGAACTACTGGAATGGATTAAGGTTTGGATCAAGTCAGATGATTGTTTCAACTTTGTTTTCACTCCAGACATGCATGAACACCCTCAACTTGACAAGGCTTTAGACCACTAATGCTCAATAGTTTATAGATTGAATGGATAGGTGGAGAATACTGACTATACCAACAGATGCATACATAAACATATATGAATAGCTAGCTACAGAAAGTAAATGAAGCTTTCAAATCTAATTTATCAACACAGAGATAAGATGACAGTTATCTGGCATTAGACATAGAAGAAAACATGAATAACCTATTCAAGTGCAAGCTTAGAACAGAGGAGAAGATGGAAATTGAACATGTAACATCAAAAGAAGCTTGTAGTACTGGAATGAAGATGATATGCTGAGAGGAACAGAGTATCCATAGTCTCCAAAAGTTGAACCCTTGTTTCTTCTAACTTTCAGCCCTTTATAGGCTTTTACAATTGATCCATATTTAATGAGGAATGTAAAAAATTACAGAGATAACCATAAACACAGATATGCAGTAGAAAGAATACTTCATTTCATTAATGTAAAATACTGAAATATGCTTACAAATAGTAATGGAAATAAACGAGCTAGGGTAATGGTAGCTTATCTCTTAGAAGAGATGTGTCGGCTACATGCCTCTGAATTGTCTTACAATGAGGCTCGAAGGCCTATTTATTGTTGAGAAACAATGGAAAACCCTAAACATCCAAAAACCTAACCCTAGAAGATGAAACGCCAAACTGTGGGCCCCATTTGGGTAAATTGGTACATCAACTTCCCGGGGTCATAACTTTGGCATATGATCTTTGTTTGACATGCACAATATCTCGTTAGAAATATCTATCCAAGAACTACAACTTCGGGAAGATCAACATCGGTCCATGGACCCATGTTGTTCTCAGTTTTCCCAAAAAATGTCATTTAGGGATTCTTCCAAAAATTGCATAGATTTTGTCTGCCCAGCCTTCCTGCAGCCCAGATTTCTCCTCCCAAAAATTGTGCAGATTTGTCCTCCAGCCGAGCCAGACCCCACAGACAGTCACTATTGATCTGGATTTCCCGTCACCATCTGCCAGTGACTTCTGTGCAGTTTTTACCAGTAATGCCCAGAGCTGCCCTGCGTGGTTTCATGACCTTGTCTTCTCTCCCGGTCACCTGCATTCGAAACAATGACACATCATGGTATACTAGGAGGTTTATGGATTTGATGTCATCTCATCATGAGTGACTAGAGATACAAGTACACAAACAAACATTGTGCAATGATGGATGGGATGAACAAAGGGAGTACATGCAAAAGGAGATGTTCACCAACAGACGAACAAATGATGCATGCAAAGAGATGTGCTCGCGAATGGACGATCATGCAAGAGATGTGTTCACAGACGGACGGATGAGCAAACATGCAAAGATGTTTTCATGGACGGATGGATGGACGAACATGCACTTTTCGCGAACAGATGAACATGTCAAGCATGCCAACATATAAGCAAGGAGCAATGCGTGAATGCAGAGGTGAAGTTGTCACACACCATGAGGACATCCATCACCTAGCAATATTGTAGCTCGACATACACACCGGCAACAGTATGAATGTACCAGCTCTATAATGTCAAGTCCTATCATGAGTCATGTTGTCCACATCTCTACTGTGGGCCATACTTTCAATCAATGTAATGTAACGTGGAAGTCCAAGAGACCCACTTTTCATATGAAGATTCATGTAAAGTTGAAAGGTCATGGAAGTCAAACAGTCATGAGGGAAGTTGAACAGCCACAAAGGTCAGTTTCACCCTTGGCTATAAATACCCCCTCATTTATACATGCAAAGGAATTTTTCACCTTGGCTCCTGCCACATAGCCTTGAGAGTCTATAATCTTTTCTTTGAGGAGTAAGTAGTGGCTTCAATGCCCCTCCCATGGGGTTAGTGATGTATGGAGTATCAGTATGTCTTGGAATTTTTTCTTAATTCAGAAGCCTATTAACAATCCAACACATTTTCACAGGTGTTGTAACTACTTGTAAGATTCATCTTAAACATTTGTAATGCATGTTTCTTTAATCTGCATTTAACTCTTGGATTCATTCAACTATTCTAATACATATATATTAATAAAAATGTGTTGTATATGTTGTTAACATTGTCCTTCCCATGTTGGTTACCTCCTGGAAATGAGACAAAACCTTTCACATAAACTTGCTATAACGATTGTCGCACTCGCGCAAATTTCCCACTGAGTGTTTTACATGATATCTTGCCTTGTGAATTGACCTAATTCATAATATGGTATTTTCTTTGCACTTGACACCAACTTGCATTACATTTATACAAATAGATTTGAACCAAAATCATTTTTACATCCTAAACTATCTCCTAAAATCTCTTTAGATTCTAAAAATCCTCCCAATATCTCTATCAGATTCTTGAATATTGCTTAGAAATATATGATTCACATATATGGAGAATATATCTTCATTATTTTCTTCAAATTCTTAACCACTCTCCTCAAATGTATACATGTCGATGAGGAAATTCTTTCCTCATTTCTTAACTAAATCTCTAATTAGACTATAAAATCAAATCCCTATTTCATTAATAAAACTAATTCTTGTCATTTAATTACATTAATTTGGATAGAATTAAAGTAAGGGTACCCACTCCCTTTAGTAAATATGGCAATACCTACTAGATCTTGTTGACATGTAGAATACTCCTACATCATACTCCCGCGATAAAATATTTCATGGTCATTTGGTCATGTGTCTGCTTCTACTAATTGTACCTTCCACCCTTTTTGTCTAACATTTTTGAATTGTAGGTGCATCTACTACAATTTCTTCTCCTCATGGATTCCAAACTTTGTTTTTTTGTTGTCTTGTTGCTTCAATGTCATGATCATCTTTAACAAATTGTGGTTTGATGTTAAACTTCCTCATTAGTTATATCCTCTTCAGCTTTCATAGTTGCTAACGTGTTGTTGTTGTCTTCAATCTTCCAGGTTTCCATCCATTATTTTGTAATGCTCCACTTGTTCTACTAATGTACTCTCTTGTAGTCAATTAATTTTTGTTGTTGATTATCTTCGTCATTTTAGTATGGCTTCTCTTGGGAAATTTATTCATCACCATACATAACTCATCAATCTCCACATCTAGCTTACTACTTTGTTGATCCATGTTATTAAGACTACTCCATTGTAGGTTTTCTTCAAAATTAAAAAAAATTGTATGGCCTTCATTCATATTTCATGGTTAAGCTTTCATTATTCCTCTTCATTCTTCTTATATGCAATCTCTTTGCAATATTTTGGATTGACTATCCATTCCTCTAACATTATCAATTTTTCATTTCCAAAGTTTCCATTCCTCACTCCACATGGTGGAATATTTTCGTTTTTGTTATGATCTTCTTTCTTTGAATGAAATAAAATTTCATTCTCATTAATGAGCACTAGTATTGCAACAAGAATGTTGCAACTATTGGGGCTACCAACTTTACTTTATCAACATGGAGTTTGTACAAACTTGGAGGTGATAATGTTGTATACACAAATAGATGCAATGAATCCACTCTTTGTCACTGCTAAGCTGGTGATAGACCACTAAGGCTTCTCAAATCAGCCTTCTATTGATTTAGAATAAGTTTGATTACCAATGGGGAAAGGGGAATTTTGCCCTAATTGGGAGAATTGAAATATTATCTATTGTAGTAATGAAAGACTAAACGAAATGCTTAAAACACACCACTCATCTAGCTATTTGTTAAGAGATCTTGCTTCAGAAGAATTATAAACTAACACATGTGGAACCCTAATTGTCCTAAGCATGAAATCTGATCTTATAAAAACACTTTACAACTATGCATATGAAGGAACACAACAACCTTTTCTTTTTTTCCTTTTTGTGAAAACATGAATGTTAATTCTTCTTGATTGAATGGCAGGTGGGTTAGGCATGGATAGACATGGTTGTGAAGGGTCAGAAGGCTTGAGAGGAAACCAGGAGTCTTCTTGTATCTTTCTTGATGTATTTTTCACAAATCAGCCTCAAAATAGGCCACTACAGGTCGTCCTACATAATGTCTACAAGATGTCCTAATGCACCTATAGGATCTTCTATATTCCTGCAGGATTAGGCTGAAAGCATAAGGAGTGATTAGGAAGTGGTATAGGGCTTAAGGAAGGTGAGTGATGGAACGAATAAGGCAAGGAAGTGGCTAGGACTTCCTCAAAACTCAAACTAAATTTTCTAGGATGGTTGGATTTTCTCAACAATCATGGAAACTTGGTATTATGGACTTAGTGGCTTTTGGCAATTATGGATGGATGAGGTTAGGATGGGGATGCTAACATGAGGTCTTCCTGCACTCTTGAAACTCCTACAATGCACACATCACTGGAATTTACCCATAAATCATGTCAAGACAAGAAATATCTCCAATAACATAAGAAAAAAGAATTCCATCATTCATTTGCCTAGTTCATGCATGGCAATACTTTGCAGCCTATTGTGAAACATCATGAAATCTAATTCAAAGCTGGAGATAACATAAATAACAACTACAAACTATCCTTGAAATTTGAAGATGCTGGCCTAATTAGCAAAAAACCCTAAGTTTCATAAGGAATCAGAATTTTATCTTTTTGGGGCTAAATGGGAATTTTTCCTTCAAACCATGGTCCCTGAAAAGAGAATTGAGGCAAGAACCACCTGCTATCATCCATTTTGGTATTCCTTTATCTCTCTAAATCTACTGCTAAATTTATGCACAAATGGAAGCAAACTAATCAAATTCACTAATACTTGCAATGAAACAATGCCACAATTAATTCAACAAGTAATTTATGAAATAACCTAAGCATACAAGTATAGTAAGAGGAACCTCTATTGATAGGGTTAGGCCCAAGAGCTTCAGCCCTCTGAATCCACTCAATGTTGGATCAAGGAAATGCTAATTTTCATTAGCATATCAAAAAATAATACATCATAGTGTTTTGCCACAATCCTTCAACTCGAAAGTGCTTAGTTATCTTGCCTAAAAAATCTAAATCCTAATGAGGCTCTAGGCCTCCTTATTTATACAGCTGAAGCTTCCAACAACTTCCTTAAATATAGGGAGGCTTGGATCCCAATCTCAAGATGCACTAGTTCTTTAACTATCACTGGCTCAGCTGCTAATGATCTTCATGAATCGGCTACCTGCAACTCCAAGCTAGTGTGATTTTATTGGAGGATATTCGAATGAGTGAGGATTTAACGAGGAAGATCTATCTCCTATAATACCGCCTTCTTGTCTCATTCAAGTTCCTAAACCTTAATTAGCCATAATTTCCATAATTTTCTCCCAAAAACCTACAATCAATGCACATTAGACCACTAGACATA
Organism: Pinus taeda; assembly: GCA_000404065.3. NCBI lineage: Eukaryota > Viridiplantae > Streptophyta > Pinopsida > Pinales > Pinaceae > Pinus > Pinus taeda. The sequence continues at coordinate 92,714 of APFE031327026.1, forward strand.
ACATCTTACTTTTACTCATCTCATTAAGCAAAATATAATTAAAACATGTAAGGAATTATGAGAAGGGTTGACTTTAGTAAGCTTGGAGGTGTATTAAGGTCCATATATTTACCCAATGATGAGCCTCATCATCAACCCCTACTGAAAGTGTTTCTCATCCTTCAAGCAACTTAATCTATGTCCATGTCTTTCATTGCTCTGGTGACTTCCTTGACATCCCATGCTTCTGTTGTAGTCTCCTCTTCCTCTTAATAAAATCATGCCTTCCTCTCTATCTCTTCCCACTGCATTATTTTTTCTTCTTCTTTCCTTCCTTCCAACATTCCTAAAAGCAATGGTGGACTGAGCCTCAAGCCAATCCAATTGACTTTGAGTCTTTGTAGAGCCTGCTTATATGTGGGGGTTCTATTTAGTGCCTCTCTCATTCTGTCAGGAGAATGGTATTCTCTGATTTTTAGGCTGTAAGGCAAGGTGTTCCATCTCCTTTGTTAAGCTTGCATGTTGTCATATCCTATCAATATGAACATGTCTTCGAAGCGTGTGACTTCTTGTTCTTGTGCATCAAGGTACCTAGGTGCAAAATTGGGATCATTTTCAATGAGTTTGTGGGTGTTGATGACTGCCATTGGGTTAGATTGTTCAGCTCTGATCATAAGGGGTTCTGTCTCTCCTTCTGCATTACCTTTTTTATCTCTGTAGCTCTTGCCTCCTCATGATTCATCCATGATGCTAAGGCCATCAATTCCAAGTCTCCGAGTTTTGAATTTGGGTCCCACACATTCAAACCTATCAAGGCCAAGTTGTGTAGCTAAAACTCAGATATTTTTGCTCTATCTTCCAAGGTGCTTTGATCACAGAGATCAATGAATTGTCTATAGTCCTGGAAGGGCATAGTTCCTCTTTTTCCTAGAGTTTTCATTTGGAATTGTAGCCATTGTTCCTTGAGATATAAGGCATAAGACTTTGATGGCATCCTACACTAGATTGCCTTCATGGATAAATTGGCCATAGTTTCCAACTAGCTTTCCCTTTCTTGTAGTTGTCCCCTTAGCCATGAATTCTCTGCTTGTAACTGAGATTTCAGCATTGCTTCTATGTCCCTTATGCTACTCAGTTCTCTACCCATCTCCTTTAATTTTTCCTCCATGTGGCCTACATCCTCCACCCCTTTTGATTTGGTAATTTGCATCCACCTGTGGTCCTTGCCCTCTCTTTTTCAAGTTCAAAGAATAGGGGAATGGAAATATTTTGTGGGATTACCCTACCTCCTTCAATGAACTTGTAGTAGGAGCTGAGGTTGGGATGTGGACTAAGTTATCTCAATTCTTGGTCTTCTTTCTTTGTTTCTTGTTGACCGATACCTTCTTGGTCCCTTTTCTGTGTTTCCTGTAGGTTTAACATAGTTTCCTGTAGGATGGCTTCTGCTTCCTGTAGATATGTCTTTGTCTCCTATAGGAGACCTTTTCCCTTTGATGAGGTTGACCTTGTGGGAGATTTGGGAGAGGCTTGTTCTGACGATCCATCTCCTTGAATTTTCTCTAGAGGGGCTACCTTTTCTTGCTGCTTTGGTGAATCCTTAATGACAATTTGAGTTTTGGTGGGTGTTTGAGGTCTCCCTTGTTTAATCCTAGTGCTCTTTCTTGTCCTGAAGTACAATGGGGTTTGTCTTTTCCTCTTCTTTTTTTATTTGATAGGTGTACTTAGGGTAGTAAGAGAAGTTGCTTCCTCTTTCTCCGTGGGTTATGGAGATACCCTTAGTGATTCTTCCCCTTCTTTTCCTTAAGTTGAAAACCTTTGTTCATTCTTCTGTCATGTTTCCTCTTTTCCATTTTCCTTCTTATTCTTTTGTTTGTCTCCACCTTTCTTTTCTTATTCTTCCTTTATTTCCTCACTCTTCCCATCTGTCTCTTCTTTTGTTTCTTCTTCTATCTCTTCTTCATTCTCCTCCTCTATTTATTATTCTTTTTCCTCCTTTGTTTATTCTTCATTTTCACTAGCAGTGGGGCTTTTGTCATATTCAAAAGCTTGAATTTCTCCTCCTACCTATATGTCTCTGAAGGTTGTCCATGTAATAGGGAGTATTAGGTTTTGTAGAGCATCTTCAAGGATGAGTTTGATCAACCCATGATGGGATATTTGTTGATTTTTTCCCTCTTGCACTTTGATGCTCATGTCTATCATTGATTGTAGAAGGAAATAGGGTATACCTAATCTATTTTTGTTGAAAATAATACTGAGAGGGGGGGTGAATCAGTATTATCTAGATCTTTTAACAATTCTTCCTTATTTATACTTTGAATTATTTTTGCATATCAATACCATCAATAATGAGCATGAACAAGAAAAGCAGACAGTCACATCAAGAACACAAGATATAAGGTGGAAACCCAATGTGGGTGAAAACCACCTGCTGCAATATGTCTCTATCTTCTTTCAAATTAGAAACTCCTTTTACAATGGTCTTGTACTGGTGCAGTCCTTTACCAGTACGCAGTCTGCAACTTGCAGAGAGCTACAACTTTCTCTCGTTTTCCAGTCTCTCCTGGAAGGGAGCTACAACCCCCTACTTCTTTTCTTTCAAGGACCACTTTTCATAAATTTTCAAACTGGATCCATAAATATCAAATGATCATCAAGTACCAGTAAGTCACCCAGATAACCAGATCCACAATAACAGTAAACTAAACCCAGAACACCTTATCAACAAAAAAAATCAGTAAACAAAATATCTTAAGACAGATACGCAATTTCCTTTTCTCTGGCCTGCGTCGCTACGCACTTCACCATCTATGGCGCCGCGCACCTCCGCAGCTGCACCTTCTGTGGCATCGTGCACCTCTGCAGCTGTGCCTTCTGTGGTGCCGCGCACCTCCGCAGCTGCGCCTTCTGTGGTGCCTCCGCACTGTGCCTTTGGTGGCGCCTCTGTGGCGTCTCCTGTGGTACCTCTACACTGCGCCTTCTGTGGCACTTCTGTGGTGTCTCCGCGCTGCGCCTTCTGTGGCGTCTCCGCACTGCACCTTCGCACTGCGCCTTCTGTGGCGCCTCCGCACTGCGCATTCTGTGGCGCCTCTATGGCGTCTCCGCACTGCACCTTTTGTGGCGCCTCTATGGCGTCTCCGCACTGCGCCTTTTGTGGCGCCTCTGTGGTGTCTCCGCACTACGCCTTCTGTGGCGCCTCTGTGGCGTCTCCACACTGCACCTTCTGTGGCGCCTTTGCATTGCACCTTCTGTGGTGCCTCCGTAATATGCCTTCTGTGGCGCCTTCGTGGCGTCTCCGCACTGCGCCTTCTGTGGCGTCTCCGCACTGCGCCTTCTGTGGCGCCTCTGTGGCGTCTCCGCACTGCACCTTCTGTGGCGCCTCTGTGGCGTCTCCGCACTGCACCTTCTGTGGCGCCTCTGTGGTGTCTCTACACTGTGCCTTTTGTTGCACCTCTGTGGCATCTCCGCACTGCGCCTTCTGTGGCGCCTCCGTACCTCCGCAGCTGTAGCACTCGAGAGATCACCCTTCACCGATTCTCTTTCCACTTCACTTTCATATAGATCGAGCTTTTGAAACAATAACCCAATATTTCAGATCTTAAGATATTTAACCCAAAAGCATACCCAAGCCAAATGATGTCCTTTGCTTTATATAGGCAAGATCTTCCTCAAATCATGGATCATGGGGCTTAATAATAATAATAATATAAAACAATACCATGGGCCAAAACCATAATAACACAATACCATTGGCTAAATACCAATAGTTAAACATAAGAAACCCCACATGTGCTTTTCTCTGCCTTGAAGTAAGTGAACTGGGGGTATGCACCTGCTGAACTGGGTAACTGCGGGTCTGGACGCGGTCCCTGCACAGCGTACTTGTGGGTACGCATCTTCTGGATTGTTCTCCTACGTACTTATTAATTCTCATCATATTGAGAGCCATGCCATGGGTGTTGCCATCAAGTACAACATCTGTAACATATAACTATACTAGAAACATAATGCCAACACTGCTATCCCTTAATTTTATGGTTTAATTCTAAGTAGGGATTGGTCTAAAAAGTTGCACGAATACATTGCAATTGATTGGTCTCACATGTTGTTGCCACACAATGGTAAACCTAACCAAATCAAAGTAGACGGTGAGAAATTCATGAAGTACACAGTCACTGATCTTGATGGAAGAAATGAGCCAGTAGCTTTCACCAATAATATCGTTGGAAACTACTCAGCTGAATCATTCTTGGGATCCTCCAATGCACAAATATCTCCCTTCCTGGATAATGCTATAGTATCTTAGATAGAATTTTTTATGCAAACTGATGCTTCCAAGTGTATAGATATAGTTGATAAATTTGTAGATAATTCATTATTTTGGACTCTTTATTTTGATGGTTCCAAGTCTGAAGATGGTGCAGGTGCTGGATGTATCCTAATTAGTTTGCAAGGAGAGAAAACCATGTTAGCCTACAGGCTTGAATTTAAATGCACTGACAATACTACAAAATATGAAGCATTGATTCAAGGGTTGTACAAAGCCATTGGCCTTCATGCCAAGTATTTACAAGTATATGGAGACTCAGAAATATTGATTAAACAAGTAAAAAACAAAATCCATTGTGTGTCTGGGCATCTCAAACATTATCAATCTTTAGCCCAAAATAGTACTTCTCATTTCACTGCTTTTAACATTTCTTCAATCCCGAGATTACAAAATGCAAGTGCTGATTTACTTACTGATCTAGCATCTAATCTCATACCTTTAGAGGAATTTAGTCCAGATAGATTTTCCATAGAGTTAGCTTTCAGACCATTCATTCCTGAAAATGTAACAAATTGGAGAGTGTTTAATAATGAGCTAATATAATCGATTCCTTGACATCAGAAGTATATTATGAGGAATAAATCATAGATGAACATAAACATGACTTGCAAATCAACCATAAACAAGATGAAAATTCAATTCCAAAGTGTGTAGTCAAAATCAAAGATCTCTATGATTTGAAATACAGATTTAAGAAGATTACCAACTCCAAGACTCAGGGTTCTACTTCGAGATTTGAAGTGGTAAACCTAGGTACAGCTGAAAAACCTCAAAATGTCAACTTAGGTCTTGGTTTACCATCCAAAGAAAGGATGTCATTCATTAAGTTGTTGAAAACATATAAAGGTGTCTTTGCCTGGTATTATTCAGATCTCAAGGCCTATGATACCTCTGTAATTCAACATATTATACCGATGACCTCTAATGTGAAACTAGTTCAACAAAAGCTCAGAAAGATTCATCCAAACCTTCAATGTCAAATCAAATATGAGTTGAAAAATCTTCTGAAAGCAAAGATAATATTTCTCATTAGACATTCAAAATGGGTATCAAATATGGTTCCTCTCTAGAAAAAGAATGGAAATATTAGGATTTGTATTGATTTTAGGAACTTAAACAGAGCTTGTCAAAAGGATAACTTTCATTTGCCTACCATGGACCAAATATTGCAATCAGTTTCCGGTTCTGAGCTAATGTCTTTTCTAGATGGATTTTAGGATACAATCAGATTCTTGTACATCCAGATGCCAGATTGAAGACAACATTTAGGACCAAGTGAGGGACATACGCTTATCAAAAGATGCCTTTTGGACTCATCAATGTAGATGCTACATTTCAACGTGCCATGGATATTGATTTTAAATGTATGAATACTAAATCAATTGTTATTTACCTAGATCAGATTACAGTCTACTCTAGGAACAAAAAAAATGACTTGAATGACCTAAACCATATTTTTGAAAGATGCAAGAAATATGGCATTTCTCTAAATCCCAAAAAGTCATGCTTTGCTTTGGCAGAAGGAAAACTCCTCAAATTCATAGTGTCCAAGAAAGGAACTTATATTGATCCTGATAGAATCCATGAAATTGAAAATATTCCTCTCCCACGTAACAAAAAGGCCATGCAATCATTCCTAGGCCAGATCAATTTTTTAAAAATATTTGTTACAAATTTCTCACAGATTTTTCTACCCCTTCAATCAATGATAAGAAAGAATGCAGTCTTCAAATGGGGTAAAGATGAAAGAGAGTCGTTTGAGTTAATAAAAAAATCCACTATCAATGTTCCTTCTATAACAACTCCAGAATTTCTTAAATCTTTTGTGATATACACATTCTCATTTAATACATCATGTGAAGTAGTTTTAACCCATCGAGCCAACTATCTCTTTTTTAGTTCCAATTTATAGGTTGCGGAACTAAAGTACTCAACTATTGAGAAATAAGATTTTGTTGTCTTTAAAACCTTGAAACATTCCAGACCTTTTGTCCTCAAAACCCATATAAAAATAATATTATCTTACCCTGCAGTAAGGAAATTATTGATTCAAAGAGAAGTGGGGGAGAAAAGAGCCAATTGGGTCACTACATTTCAAGAGTACGATGTAGAAATCCAGCCAGCTAAAATTGTTAGGGGCCAAGGTTTTTGTAGGATGCTAACTGGAGCTTCCCATTTATCAATAGAAGAAGATGAAAGTAATGAAGTGAAAATATTAGAGGTAAGCTTCAATGATGCACAATCATTGTATGTTGATTTGAAGTTTTATTTAAATAATGGATATGCTCCTGTGCATCTCAGTAACAAAGCAAAGACTGCTTTAAGGTTGAAATCAAATCAGTATGAATTAATTGATGATGTCTTATTTAGAAAAAATTATGATTCACTATTATTAATATGCCTAGAAAAAACTGAAGCTGAAAAGGTTATGCAGGAGTTACATGATGGACTAGCTGGAGGTCATTTCGGAGGAAACACCACAATGCACAAAATCCTGCATGCAAGTTATTATTGGCCAACACTATTCAAGAATGCACATGAATATGCAAGAAAATGCAAAACTTGTCAAACTACAACTGGAAGAGAAAAGAAAGCAGTATTCCCTTTTGCAACTAGTGAATATCCAACAACCATTTGAACAATGGGGATTAGATATAATTGGTGATATTATTCCTAACACATCCATGCAACATAAGTACATCCTTACAGCTACTGATTATTTCACAAAATGGGTAGAAGCTATCCCACTAAAAGTAGCTAATACAAAAGGTATTACTAACTTTATTGATTAGTACATAATCACCAGGTTTGGCCTACCCATAGATTTAATGTTTGATAATGCATCTTACTTTTCTGGAAATACTATGGTAGAATTTTCTTTAAAAAGAGGTTTCAAATTGAAGTATTTAGCCAACTATTTTGCACAAGGTAATGGATTAGCCGAATCAACAAACAAAAACCTTATGAAAATCATCAAGAAGAATATAGACCAAACTCATAGGAATTGGCACAAAGCATTGACATTTGCTCTTTGGACAGATAGAATAACACAGAAGGCCTGAATCAGTTCTTCTCCTTTTGCTTTAGTTTATGGAAAAGAAGCATTTCTCCCCACAAACATAGCAATCCCATCTCTCGCCCTAGTGCACTTTATCAATGAAAATCCTTCCGCTTCTCTTCAAGCAAGACAATTTAAGATCCTTAAGCTTGAAAAAGAAAGAGAAAAGGCTAAAGCTACCCATTCCCATCATCAACAGTTAGTCAAAGCCTCTTTTGATACAACCTCTACCAGTCATAAATTTTTTGAAGTAGGTGATATGGTTTTGAAATGGGACAAAGCACATGAGGAAAAATGTAAGCATACCAAGTTCCAAAGATTATGGTTTGGCCCATTCCAAATCATTGAGAAAATTGGTCAATGAACATTTGTTTTACAAGACTTGTCAGGTAAGATGGATTCATTTCCCGTTAATGGGGAAATTATGAAAAATACTTTTCCTAAAAGACAACCTCTTCTAATTGTGTATCATATTGTCTTTAAGATTCTTAGGAAAATAAAGGTTAAAGTAGTATTTACTTTTTGGCTTCGCAAAATAAAGTCTCTGATAATATTTTGATTTTTCGCTTTTATAAGTAGGAAAAGTTAAAGAAATAATTAGAGCATTTGAGTATCAAAGTGAACCTTATTTCTTTGAAAAAAATTGACCTTGCTAATAACTTTTATTCTATGAACAAACTCTTATCTTTATAAAGTATAGATGTTTCGATATTAGTCAATAAAGGAATCTTTAACCTAGTAAGGACTATCTATAGACGAGTATCTCAAAACTCTATTGTTATCATCCAAAACTCTTAAAAAGGGCTAATGATTCATCCCATCTGATAAAATTTTCCCTTTTCAGAGTGTAATTCTAAAATATGCAAAACTTAAAAGATAAATGTGTCAATACGAGCTTGTTTACCATGATCATAGGAGAATAATTACACTGATATTACCAAGAAAGCATATCAAAACAGGGTAGTAGCCAATGATCTAATCAATCAAAGGACAGTCGCTCTCATCAAGAGCCATCTTGTTTAGTTTAGTTACAACTAGTGAATGGCATTTTCATTATTGGGTTACCAAGCCTAGACAATGTCTTTTAAGAAACTTGAAAGGAAAATTACATGAAAAGAAAAACAAGGTCCAAATGAGAAAAAAGCAAAAGAATATCATTTTGAATTTTGAAAATTGCTTTGGATGGGACAATGAATCATTGTTGGTTAAAAGATAACCCTGTCGAGGCTATCAATGCTTCCTGGCATCGAAGGCTCTATTTGTGATAAATGAGTAAATAATAAAAACTAATATTTAGAAGACACCTGCTATATCTCTTTAAATCTTAGTATTGATTGATGAAAACATTTGTATTTTTATCACTATACGAGTAAAGTAGTTGAGAAAATAGGTTGCGAGAGTGATTATGATTTCAGAGAAATGTTGGTTAGTTTTATAACTCATGTAATTATTATTCCTATAAATATTCTAATTTTTCAAGTTGTAGAAATTTCAAAAGTTTGATCAGAGATAGTTGGTTCTCCCAAGTGAATCGCCAATTGTTGTAATATGTAACAACCCCCCATTTATATAGGAATAATAGCTAATATTTGACATATAAATTGCGACCCTTTTAAATTTTTAGCCTTTGAAAATAAATGCTAACTCTACGAATTTGCCTTAAAACACTTAGAATACAACCCATACTTAAAACCTTTATCGCTAATCGCATTTCATAGTTTTCCATGTGATAATTATAAACATATTAAAGAAAATCTTGAAATGTGATATGTGATAAATTCCCCCACTACGATATTCCGATCTAAACACTTTAAGAACACACACTCACACTTCGCAAGTCGCAAATAAATAAAGCATGCCATTGTGTCACCCCTTAAGAATTTGTGAAATGTGATATTGCAATTTTCACAATCGCGTTTTGCATCATCTCCAAGCCATGCCATATTGCAATGTTTGAGAGTATTGATGCACAAATAAAACGTGAAGCGTGCAAAGTTACTGAGTTTTAATGAAATATTAAGTGGTTTGATAGAGTAATTAATGTTTAGCAGCCCGAGGAGAGGAATTGATGTTTTCAAGTTATGGATAGTTAACACACAAATCTCATGTAAAATCTTCCTACGATTCAAAGTCATTTCAAGGAGCTCTCAGCCTTAATTTCCCTCCATTATGTGCACTGATATATCTCTTTCATTTTAGGCAAGCTTCAAAAGAGATGTAATTACAAAAGGTGATGCAAAAGCAGATATGGGAATCCCATTATATACCCCATTTTTATAAAATATACCACGGTGAAATTTTACCATTGCATCAATTACTTTTTAATAAGAAATCCCCCAGGTTTACTAAAGAAGCCGGCACAGACCTTCCTGTAGTAGGCAAGTATTTTGCTGAAGAATTCTTTACATATATCAGAATTTTTGGTAGTACAACGGACCCACATGTACTCCATTTGTATGTCTCCGACAAGTTATTAGCAAGAGAAATAGCCCACCAGACTGTGGGAAAAGGCTTATCCAAGACCCTAAAAGATAACAAAAAGTCATTGTGGCCAACCTTTCCCATCCAGTGTGGTTATTTTTCATTGGCAACTTTCAACCATGCAAACAAGGAATTAATAAGCCTAGACAGCCTCAAGCTCCATACTCTACCGATTGAAGAAGAAATTTGACTGAGACGAGATAGCACACAATATTACTACTGCAATAAAGATCAAGCCCTTCAACCATGAAGCTATTGATTTTGAAGATATTTTACAATCTACTGAAACATTCGAAGTAGAATTCGATTGGGCAATGCCAAATTTAAATCATGATGATTTTGAAAATTTTTAAGAATGCAGAAGTCAAGGCTCGAAACAATCTTGTTGTATTTGTTAAGAGATGATGATAAGCCTACACCCAGTGTAACCATCAATAGCGAGGGACCAAATTCTCGCATAGAATGTCAAGTGGATACAGGGAAAGTCCAAGATATAGCGAACACGTAGGATACAGAGAATACAACAGAATCCAACAAAAGGTCAGCCAAAATACAAGTCATAAGTGACCTAACTAAAGGTAACAGTCCTGAAACCAAAAGAAGAAATTTGGAGCAAGAATGGAACCAATTTAATAAAAGGCTACAAGATACTCCTAAGATAATAGATGTCAATCAAACCACAGAATATCATACTCTATTGCAAACTCAGAAAACTTGAGAGTCTGAGCCAATGGATGAGCAAGGGACAAGTTTGTAGAACACAGAAATCATTCCTGCATTGTCGACATCTAATATTATCCTAAAGGTGACTAAAATTCCTCCTTTAGATGTATTCTATAGCCCACTACATAAGGCTATAGTAAGAAGACAAAGGAAGAGAAGGAGAGTTGAGACACCCGAGATCCCACCAGGGAATGAGTCAATTGACACAATATGGAGGGATATGCCTTCCAATTTGGCTGAAAATTTGGCTAGACTATTGTGGTTTGCAGGGCATATGCTACTTCCACCATGGATAAAGCCACTAAGGTATCTATTTTGTTAAGGGAAAGGGAAGAAAATATAGTGCAACTCAAGAAACAACTACAAATAAAAAATGCAAATGTGAACTAGCAAGTAGCTAAACAAATAGCCCAATTGCAGCATAATATGGAGGTATTAAAGATAAACCACGAAGCAAACGTATTTGTGAAGAACATGCAAATACATGAATTGCGAGAAGCCATGGAAAAATATAGGATTTCCCTACTGTCAATGAATTCATCAAAGAGGCATTAGAGCTAAATTCCCTTCTATGAAAACAACAAAGATCTATTTTGCCAGAGAATGTCACATGTCACTCCTTATATAATTACCAGTGATCAGTTAACGAATAAGGTGATTAATCATAGAAATCAATTTAATGATTTAAATATAGAGATCTCTGAATTCATTAAATGGAAAGAAACTGAAGAAAAAAGGAGAGCTAATCTTGCCGAGATTGGGGAGACACATAAGGAAATTTTATTCACATATTGGGATGCACGGATCAAGCAGGCTAAATTAGCAGTGGAAAGAGTAGTAGCAATGGCAAAGAACATAGTAAACGCAGTAAATCAGACTTTTCACACTACTAACTTGATGAAAGAAGGTAATCCATTGATGCTGCCAAATTTGAATGACTTGGATAAAACCTAGAAGGAAAAGGTGAAAACCCAAAGGGAAGCGATCACAAATTTATCAAATACTCACTGGGAGGCATATTGGCAATTCCTTGTCAAACCTCACATACAAATAATGATGCTCAATTGTTCACTCCATTCAACACAAGGGACATTTGCACCTCTTACAGATGTTATCTTTCAAGGATAGGTCAGAATGCAGTTTTAGGAACCTCCTCAAGTGAAACCGATGTCTGATATATGCGATCTAAAGGAGAAGCTGGTAGACATCAAGACATCTTTATAACCTCTACTCATCAAATGAATTTTATTTTTAGAGTTAGTTGCTAGTTAAGGCAAAGGTTTTTTGAAACCTTCTCAAATATTTTGTATAATCTATTTTTGAACTTTAGTTAGATAGTATTTATACCCTTCTCATGCATTTAGAGAAGGATCCAGAATTTTATCAAAAACATTTGCAAAGAAAGAAATTCTGTAAGTTTGTGAATGCCTTAATGAAATTATGGAACATGGTCATTTATTTTGAATATCATCCTACTTTCCTTTGTTGATGTACTACTGTATGCTTAGAGAATAATTTGATCTAAAGAAAGGATCTGATCTATGTCAGTTAAATGAGTAAGACTTCAAGCATATGGTACTTTTATCTTGTATGATCAGTTTTGTTTTGTTATATTAGTGATAATATTTCATTTTCATTAATTATATATGGAATATGTTCTTTTTGTTATGTGTTAATTGCACTACTGTATGATGCCTAGCTGAAAGTATTTATTTTCATATATGATCATTAGATATATGCAATATAGTTTATACGTTTCTTTGACTAACTATTTAGTCAAAGAAATTATCTTTACATGTTTTCATCTCTATTTAATACATGAATGATCTTTATTATCACTTAACAAACATATATTTTTTCGGATTGCATATTGCACATAATACCTAGGTTTATAATAGATTAAGTTAGCTAGAGACTTGCATGATAGAATAGGTCATTTAGTTATCATTATTCTTATTGCGATTTCATCAAAACCATCCATTCTCATTTTAAAACCTACATTGGGAAACTGGTCCCATCATCCCCAATCAGAGCCACCATACCAAACGGAAAAGGAGATGCCCTTAAGGTCTGGACCGGGTGGTTATCCCCCATGTTGCAGTAGTATAAATCTGAGGCTTCAACACCTCCTCAATCCTTTAGCCTTTTAGAGTGAACCCTTGCACCCTGAAGCTATTTTGACCATTTTAAGCCCACAGAAAAGGCACAAGCAAGAAAATATACACTAAAACATTGTAGAGTAGGATATTTTCAAACTGATAGTTGCTTGTCATGAGTGATTGTAGAAAATGAAAGTTGCTCATCATGAGTGATTGTAGAAACAAGTATTTCGGGGACACCATAGTGAGCATACACACACAGAATATTAGAAAAATATGATGAACAAAGGAAGCATGAAAGAACGAAGGACACACCTGAAACTTGATTATTGAAGCACCCTAGAGAATCCAAGTTTGAAGACCCTCTAAAGGGTGGAAGCATTATGATAAGAAGATGAACAAATAATAAATACAGTGGCAACCATATCACCACTAAAGAAGATCCATGTTATTAGTCACTTTTAGTCCCAGTCATCCAAGATAGTGACATCTCTAGATCATACGATGACGTGGAATTCAAGGTGTGATATTGTAATTATTATAAAGGAAAAACAAGTAGAAGTCCAAGGATCATGTGTGAACTCAAGAGTCATGGAAGTCCAAAGGACATGTAACACCAAAATTCATTTAGAACTTCAATGGTTGTAGAAGTCTAAAGGTTACTAGAGGTTAGAAAGTCAAGGGCCATGAGGATATCAGAAGTCACTCCTCGATTTACAAATAGATCCTCATTTTTCATGTAAAGGACTTTAAGCCTTGGATTCTCCCATAAGGCATAAGAGAGATAAGTTAGTACTTTTGGGGAGCAAGTAGTGGCTCCAATGCTCCACTATTGGAGCAAGTGATGTTTGTTGTATTCATGAATCTTGGGACTTAATATTTGAATCCCAATGGCCAACACACTTTCATACATTCATTATGAATGTTTGTGAGTCTATTCTGTGAATTTATTTTATTCATGTTTGTTTTCACCAGTACTAAGATAGTTGAACTATTTAGGTTATTTTAGTGCTTATTCTATTGAGGACGTGTTGTAATGGTTGTAATGATTATCGTGTATTTGTGGACTATTATGTTGGATTTTAGATGAAACATTCTTGTTTATGTATGTCTTTATTAGGGTGGTAATATTACCTCTCTCTTAGAGGCTCACTTTCTCCCCCTTATGTAGTAGAAAAACCTTGATGCACCTACAACTAAACATTCACCAGAAAAACTTTCTTTCTTTTTAAGGAACATATATGATTCTCTCTCTTGTTGATTTCAAAATCCAAGGTAAATATTTAAGTAGAAGACAACTGGGTCATATTCTAGATGGGGCTCCTATCCCAAATGGTGTGAGGTCTAATTGGGACTCCATATTAGGGAGACCCCTTTCAATGTTGGTAGGTCCAACATTGTTAACATTTTTTGGCACTAGAAGGAGGGTAGCCATATTTTTATTGTTTATAGCTCCACCCACCCACATCATACTTCCTCTGGACAAGGCATCAACATTCCTAGCACCTCTATGACTCGTATTCCTAAAGTAGATGGATCTTCTCATCCTGGCCCAAAAAAAACTTGTGAAGTTTCTTATGAGCATATCCGTGAAATTTGGTCTATAACCCATCATTTTGAGAAGGCTATTGGATTAATTCCAGTAGCACATAAGCTTCCCTATTTTCTGAAGAAGAAATAAATAACTCCTTCTGGGATAGTGGTTACACTGGAAGATTTCATTTTCACCACCCTTGAAGAGTTAGAAGAGTCTGTTAATAATAGAAAAATACCATAGTAGCCTCCATATTACAATGAATGGGGCGAGGAAAACATTGTTCTCTTAAATGACACTTTCCATGGGTTAGGTAGTCTCGATGAAGATTCCTCAGATTTTTAAGAGGAGGAGGAGCAAAAAGAGGAGAACATGATAGGTCAAGATCTGGATTGGATGAATAAGAGCCCACTTTCCCTTATAGATATTTTACATAAGATGCCAAGACACTTGGAAAATTTGTTAGCTAAATATGACATTGACAAGGCAATCAAAGCAGAATACCATTTGGATAACTTCTATCTACACTTGCAGATGCTCGTGGTACATTATGATGATGTAGCATGTAGAATCGTTCCTTTTACCTTATATGGTAGATCAGTTGCTTGGTATGATAGTCTTCCTATAAAATCAATTTAGAATTGGAGGGGATTTAAAAAGTTGTTCATGAAAAAACCCAACTATGTTATCAAAGGAGTTTCAGGAGCTTGAAGATGGGAGAAAATGAAAAGTTAAAGGATTTTAATCATAGGTTCAATTGGTTATTGTACCAATCTCCTTAGGTATGAAACCTCATCTATACATCATTATTGATTACTATACTTATGCCTTGCCGACAAGAATTGCATAGTTCATGAACAGAAATACAAAAGAAACTTTGGCACAAAATTTTGAAAAATCCATCCTAGTTGAAAAGGAATTACGTGAAATCAGAGTCACTGTCAATGATGAATCAACTAAATAATCCAAGGAAACAGGAAGAGGGTCTCATGCCTCTTCGAGCAAGGCCAAATATAAAGAAGCTACTGATTTGGAAAGCTTCACCCAAATTATCAAGACTATGTCTAATGAATTGGAAGAATTAAAACAAATGACAAGTGAGGCCACTATCATCAACAAGCCCACAAATTTTAATTTCTTAAGGACTAACAAGAACAACAACAATAGTAGTAATCAGTGGGCTAAGTCTACACAAATCTTGAACGTCATGCTAAATGTCAAAATTGTGGGCATGGACCAATACTGTCCTTTTCATCAAGAATATCTGTGAGACAAAACATGCCTATAATGGAATCACATCATGAACACAATGGTTTCTCACATTATTGATTCACTAATTTTATATGAGAAAAGTGAGAAAATTGAAGAAAAGGAGGAATTTGATGTGGCTAAAGAAACAACTAGTGCCAAAAACATGGTAAATACTTCTAGTTGTGTGTTCAATGTTGAGAAGCAAAACCATGAGGGAACCTATTATATTTTCACTTATGCTATCACCTTAACTACTCAAGTTGGTCTATGTATGCTTATGTGTTAACCCTTGTCCAATCTAGTAGAGAAGGGACAAGGGGAAAATACAAAGTGATAAAACCTAAATCAAATATCTTAAAATACTACTCTAAAGGGGAAACCTTGTCATCTCTCAATAATTTGAGACCCCTCTTCCACCCATTAAAAATAATAAGTGCTAATGCACAATTCTATTATATACATAAATAAAGGGTGAAAGAAGAGAAAGGCTTCCTGCACAGGGAGGTGAAGCAAGTGACTTCACCGAGGTACTATCCAGTTGCTAGCAGTGAAGCAATGCTTGTGCTCCCGAAGTGACTCCATCAACATACTATATAGGCTTGCTAGAAATGGAGCAACAACAATGATGAAAAATATATACTCTGAATATCCTAAAATCGTCATGCACATTAGCCTTTCTTGAATTGAACTGATTGTGATATGATGTATCTTTGTGTGAGTTAAACCAATTAGAGAAAAGAGAATATGTTATGCATGGAACTAGGTTAAAAAGGGTAACTTGGGGTAATCAATGCTTCCTAAAGGTATGAACCTCAACTGAAAGGTAAATCATAGATAGAGATGTTGAAGTTTGTCTAGTGTGTTTCCAAGTGTTGTCGTTGCTACAACACCCTCTAAAATTTCACTACATTCTAATTTTGGAGCCTACTACATGGTCATGTTAAGTGTCGCCTTAGTCCTCAAGTGTTTTTTTATGTTAATTTATTATGTGTTAAGTATTCTTGATTATTCTTGAGTGTCTTTATATTCATTACAACATCTCTATATGTGTTTCAAAGTCATAAAACCGTTGTTGTTGTAAAACAACACTTTTGATTTGCACACACTTCACTATTTGTGCTTGGGGAATGTGCATAAAGTGGAATTTTGATGTATATTCATTGTCAATCAAATTTTTCTAAGTTTTCTCAATGATTTAGTATGCATCACATATGGTTTTGTGTCTAAAACTCATCTTAATCACCCCTCGACCAATCATTCATACTTAGACAAAATTCAGTTGCAAAAAGAGCCCATCAAGGCTAAGATCACATGAGCACATTCCAAAGCCTTGATGGGAGACCCTTCATCGTTCAAAAGTGTGCCCTATGCCCTCCTAGAGAGTTGGGTGCACTCCAATATCACAAATACCCTTCCCTATTCTAGTATGTTCCCTCCAAATAAATTGTGTTCCTTGAGCACACTCCTTCGACTCAAAAGAATGCGCCCTCCTTGAGTGCGCTGGTGCATCCCAAAGACCTAAAGCTCAATCCTTTATCCTTCCCCTATGCACCATGCATCCGCCTGAATTTCTTGAGAACACTGGCACACCCTAAAGGCATTAAGCCCTATCCTTCAACCTTCAAGAGCATGCCCTACCCCCTTCTTGAGGCCTCCTAGGTGCATGAGCATGCCCCAAAGCTTTTAGGCTTTGGTAGTGTGCACTATACCTTCCCTCTCTCCCTTGAGTGCATAACACACTTGGGAAGATCAAGTCACCCCCTTCATCCTTCAGACTTCTGACATGCACCTTGCCTTGATTGGTTTCTTCCTTAGGGCACATGAGCACTTATCAAAGCCTCGAATCTCCTACTGCTCAATCCTTCAGTCTTTCAAAGTTTTCCCTTGCACCCTAAATCTCCTTCGACAATTTTAAGTGCACGAAAAATGCACAAACAAGAAAATATGAATAAAAACATTGTAGAGTAGGACATTTTTAGACTGATAGATTCTCATTATGAGTGATTGCAGAAACATGTATTCCAGGGACCTCATAGCAAGCACACACATGAAGAATATTGAGAAAAGAGGATAGACAAAGGAAGCACACAAGAACCAGGGACACACCCAAAAATTGATGATAGAAGCACCCTAGAGACGACATGTTTGAAGGCCCTTTGGATGTTGGGATTTCTATGATTAGAAGATGAACAAAGAATAGATATAGTGGTAGACATGTCACCACTGAAGAAGATCCATGTTATCAATCACTGTTAGTCCAAGTCATCCATGATAGTGATGTGTCTAGTTTCATCTTATGATGATGTGGAAGTCAAGGTGAAATATTGTAATTATTGTAAAGGACGAACAAGTAGATGTCCAAGATTCATGTGCAAACTCAAGAGTCATGGAAGTCCAAAGGACATGTATAGTTCCAAAAGTCATTTCGAACTTCAAAGGTTGTAGAAGTCCAATTGTTACTATAAGTTAGAAATTCAAGAGTCATGAGGATACGAAAAGTCACTCTGCAAGTTATAAATAGATCCTCATTTCTTATGTAAAGGACTTTTAACCTTCACTCCTCCCATAAGGCATAACAAAGATAAGTTAGTACTTTTGGGGAGCAAGAGTGGCTCCAACGCTCCACTATTGGAGCAAGTGATGTTCATTGTATTCATGCATATTGGGACTTATAATTAATATTTGAACCCTGATGGCTAAGGCACTTTCGTATATGGATTACGAATGTTTGTGAGACCATTCTGTGAATTTTTTTTATTCATGTTTGTTTTCACCGGTACTAAGGTAGTTAAACTATTTCATTTATTTTAGTGCTAATTCTATTAAGAACGTGCTGTAATGGATGTAAAAATCTTCAAATATTTGTGGATTATTCTACTGGATGCTAGATGGAACATCCTTGTTTATGTGTGTCTTTATTAGGGTGGTACTATTACCTCTCTCTTAGGGGCTCACTTTCTTCCCCCTCTATAGTAGACGAACCTTGATTCGCCTACAATTAAACATTCACTAGGAACACTTTATTTCTTTTTGAAGGCACATATGTGATTCTCTCAATTGTTGGCAACTAAAACTAAGGAAAATATTGAAGTAAATGATTGCCAGGCCATATTCCAAATAGGGCTCTTCTGCCAAAGAATATGAGGCCTAATTGGGACTGCATATCGAATGTTGGTAGGTCCAAAATTGTAAACATAACTATAAATAAACATAAAATAAATTCTCCAAAAGTGTAATGCTATGACTTTTTATTTTATGGATCTAATCATTATCATACATATTAATAAGTTTTCCCAAGTTGTAGTCAATAATGTTTAATACCTCTCATACATATGGTAATTCTCACTCATAACTCCATAGGTTAATTCAAAATCTGGGAAACAAGTAACCTTTTCACCAATATCATTAAAAAACTAATAAATATTTTTCACTTCATAACCTAAAATAATTCTTCAAAATTATGAGAAAGTAATGTTTTAATTATATATTTTTATCATGCATGATAATAAATTTTCCCAAATTGTATTTAATAGTCCTTAATACCTCTCACATTCTCAACCCATAACTCCCTGTAGAGGTATGTTAATTTAAAACAATGAACACTACAATTTAGCATCTAGCTTTTAGCGTTAGAGGATTTAATCTTTTTCTATAACTAAATTTTCCAATATGATTAGAGTATAACTAAATTTTCCAATATGATTAGAGTATAACTAAATTTTCTTATCTAATCACAATATACGTATGTATATAGCCATTTTTTGCACAAAATATGTTATCTTTCCATTATACAAATGTATTTATCGCTTTCTCTCCTATAATAATTCAAAAAGTACCTTAAAATATCTTTAACAATCTTCTAAAATATCCTATGGAATACCTCAATTCCTCTTTCCGATCTTTATCAATAAAAGATAAGTTAAAATATCTTAGAAATATTATGATATTTTTTTGTTTATCCTGATGTTTATCAATCCAATAATTTTGGGTTTCTATTTTAGTGTCTTCCAATATATAAATGCACTATAGGAATAGATTTAATAAGTTTTAATATGCACCAACAATTTTTCGATGATCATTTTAAACTTTACATTTTATCTATATTCATTATAATTACATAGGAGAATGAAAATTAAAAAGTTAAAAAAATATAACTTATTAAAGAGAAGCTCAAATACCCATCCTCCAAGCTGAAACTTTTTATCTTTTCAACTATTTCCAAATATTTTCCAACGTATTTTGATGCATCATTCACTCCTTGTATCAAATCTATGGGATAATGGCTAGATGTAATTACACAAAGATGATTATAGTTTTAGCATAAAGCATATGCAATTTTGTTTTCTTTTCCTTTAGCTTGTCTTATTTCAATTTCAAATTTATTGAGAAATTATAATAATCTGGCCTATTTTTCATTTAAGGTGGGTTTCTAAAGAAAATATTTCAAATTAATGTTGTCATTTAACAACAAAAAATTACTCACCAAAATATAGTGCCGCGATATTCTTAGAGCATGCACCACCATCGCTAACTTTAAATCATGAATGGTATAATTACGCTCATGTTATTTTAGCTTTTCTAGATTCATAGATGACTAAATAACCATCTTGTAATAACACCCCACCAAACCTTCTTTACATAATACTTCATAATATAATATAATATAAAATCTTAGTTATCTACGTTAAAAAAATGTATTCCCAGTAGCTCTTACACGTAAGAGTTTGACATGATTTGACAACGTAATTTCTCAAGAATTTTTACTATTGTTTAGCATTTTGACAAGATTCCAGCCAAGGCACTCACAATACCTACTCCACATAACATGCTCGCATTCTCTTCGGGGTGGGTTTACAAATTCCTTTCACTATTATGAAGGTAAGGCACCTCCCATTCTTGATATACATAACACAAAGAGGATCTTCGACGAAACCACCAGTTCCTTATCAATCATCTCCAACATGTATATTTGTGCATAAATAATTTTATCTATAGGTCTTATATCTAGGATGTATATGTGGTTTGCTAAGTGGAACTTAGCTTATTAGAATCATAATTCTAAGCCAATATGTCAATTGGGATTATTAAACATTCCCTTCAACAATACCTATTGAATCATTACATATTTAATTTTATTTTTCTTAAGTTTGCTTCACTGAGTTGTTGGGTACCTCCCTCCTCCCTTATTTTCTTGTTAGGTGAGGGTTAATTGGTTTAATTTGTGTTTTTTTTTTTCATTATTTTTTTAACTACTTCATTCCCCACTTCACCGATTCAAATGTTATAAGCTACACCATCCTTCATTGTATTCATAATACCTCATGGACAAATTTACATATTGTTAGCCATTAAAATCCTTCCATAACATTTAGCAACATAAAGTAATTCTACATGTCATGCTATATGTGTAATATAAAATGTACACTAACATCAGGTATATCATGGCCAAGACAATAATCCTATCATGCATACAGATGCACACTAACACTAGGTATGTCATGGCCAACACGATAATCTTATCACACAAACATGACTAAAACTTTTTTATATGACGCCTTATACTCTAAAATACCCTTCTTGGGTATTAAGCTCACAAGGAATTCACATTATGAACATATTACTATAACATCAAAAAAACAGAAAGAATTCTTACCTAATTCCTCATTTTTCATGATTATAACTAGGGAAATTCATAACAGACAACTTTCTTGAGTATCACTAAGATACTTGTTTAGCTAAAGTTGATTTCCTTCCCACACATTTAGTTGTCATTTGTTTCCTTTTTTCATGGCCTTCATTTTAAACATTTAATATTAATTCATGCGCGTACATTTTCTATTAGATAAGCATGCATGTCATAGCCATTAACCGTGATTTATTTAATCCATATAATTTTGCATTCATAAACAAATAATATACATTCATAGCATAATATTAAGTAAAAAAAAAAAACCAATAGTTTACTTATTTGTATTAGTATATTTCTGCTCCACAAGGTTTCCATGGGTGAAATTCATCTCACTCTCTTCCTTGAAATACACTCTCTTCATTCAAAATTTCTCTTCTTTGTTGTCACTCACCCTCTAGTCTCAAGTATCTCCTTCTTTACCAAATAGTACATCAGACGATCTATCACCTAACAAGATGTCCTTGCACAATATGAGCATGGAATCAAAATTATTATTGTGATTAAGGAAATCATAGGTTTCAATGTCTTTATAGTAGCATCTTCCCCGTGCTCTTCAACTTACAAAAACCATCATCTCACCTCCATTAACATATCCATGACATTTGACTTGCTCCTACTTTTATTGATAGAGATTTCACCCAACCAAAAATAATGTCAGTATTTCAAAAAAACCAAATAACCCTTAATACCTATGCATATAATCTACCCATAAGTGGTTCTCAACTCTATGGTATTAATCATTCACATAATGCATTCAAACAACAATGATTCCCATATTATGATGCCTATTATAACTGAAGGAATTCTAACCCAATTGCTTCAACACATGGGCAGTATAACCATAATGAAATGCATACTTGCATGGCTACCACCAATGGCTTTGATGTACCTGATCAATTTATGTTTTTATATGGTTAACAAATCTATTAACAAAATCATCACTGTGCTTATTCCATCTTCATAAGGACAACTATATTATGTGTAGTACCAATAGCTCATTAGAATTATGACCCGATGATGCTCACAGGAGCTCACCTAACTCCTCCATCTATCAACCAATAGGAAACACTTGCCTTTATCCTTTCTCACGGGATTGATCCTCATGAAAATAACCTTATCACATGATTGTTCCTCTTTAATTCACAGTTAAACCAACAACCATTTTAAGAATTATACCACATTCAATTTTCATAATGTAATAGACCTGTAACGCCCTCCTAGGTAAATGTGCATATAAACAACATAATAGGAACAAAAATAAAATAAACATATCAGCCATCAAAATCCATATATACATTAGTACATTTGCACATGAAAATCAAGGGAATTAATTTTTTTCATTAATAATGCAATGAACCAACCGGTGATGGGACTACAAGGTTCCACCTGACCATAGATTGGCTAAGCCAAGTATCTCTTCAGCCAATCATCCTCATGCCATATTCCAAGCATGAATGTGGGACTCATAGAACACATAAAAAAATACCAATCGATGTGGATGCCACCGGAGTTCTCCACCTACACCGTAAGGAATTTGAGTCCCTCCTAGTCTCTCAAGCTTTACTTTGGATCGTTGTCTGATTCAAGGATTACTAGGCCATACACTGAGAAATAATCTCTAAGCTTTACCGTGCATTCATCCCGAAATCACTAGGCCCAACAGAGAGAAAATCCACCTCTTGGCTTTACCGTATATCCCGCCATTCACCGACAAGTATTCCTAGGCCCACCAAGGCACACAATATGGCTTAATTGCAGCCAACAGTCCAGTTTAGGGGTTACCAGGCTAGTCGATTCATGCATCCTCAGTCTCACTTAGGGACCACTACCACCATGTGTTTGCCAATTCGGAGATCCACCCCACTCAAATTCGAATCCAATCCGGCCATGCCCCATAAAATGCATGAGAGAACCCATCTCGTCAAAGCTATTAGGAAGTGGCAATACTAGGCTAAAAATACTATCACACCTGGAAAAACTCATGCCATGATAGAAAATAAACACATGCAATCCCATGCATGCGAAATTTAGCAAGGAAAATACACATGCAATCCCATGCATGCCAAATCTAGCAAGGAAAATATACAAGTTGATATCGACAATGAAACCTATTGTAGCTACTTGATCCTGGCTTTCCCTGCTTGATTCTTGCTTGCTCTTGTTTTCTTTGCTTTCCTTACTCCAATGCCAAAGTTCTCCAATAAAAATCTAAGTGTCCAAGAGTATGAGAGAGAGAGAGAGAATAATGAGAGAGCTCCAAAACTGAATTGACCAAATCTTTCCCACTAATCCTCAAAAGCCTTTTTATTAATGAGACCTCTATTTTCTTCATTTTCCTTCAATTTCCTTCCACACATGCAACCTGTGACCTTTCACCTTCCTTTTCTCCCAATTTCCATTATTTTCATAAATAAATGTGTCAAAATACCTTTTTGCCTCTTTAATGCCTTTGCCAATTTCCTTAGCCATAAACAACCAAATGAACACTCCCTAGGATGTCTTGCCTACCATTCAGCTTGGAATACGTGTCCCATCATCCATGGTATTTATATATTTTTACATGGAATTTTCACTAGGGCTATTACAGAACCCTCCCCCTTGGGGGAACACCATCCTTAGTGTTCAATGACACCTAAAACCAACATGACTGCTAAAAACAAAACATAGTTCCCATGGATTTTTATAACACATTTCCTTGCAGTATTTACAATAAAAGATCTACTCAAAATCAAAACATCATGACAACATACTGCATACGAGAGCTTTATAACATAGCTCATTATGGTATTTACAATAACCACATATACATATACACATATGTACATTTGATCAACCAACAAATAAAAAAATATGAATCTGCAACAAGGGAATCTAGAGGCTCACACCTCCACCCTCAAAGTAATACTAGGATCGACCTCCTTCCTAGGAAGTCTAGAATCCACTGCAACGTCAAATATGCAACCAATATCTAGCACTATAATCTGGTGCCACTTGTCCTCTCAGCGAACAATTATGACTCGTTATTCCAGGGCACACTCCCAATGTGCATTTGATTCCATATGGCAGTGCTAATGACCAAAAAAAATCCATTTGTGACCTTCCCTTCTATGCTAAATAGTACCTCGGGAATATGGTCACCCCTTCCCTGTAGTCACTCACCTTCCAAGTTCTGTTGTCGGCCCCATCCTAGGAAGTCCATCCCTTGGAAAGGCTCCCTCACATCAAAAGATTCAAAGACAGAGGCATATACCTGCCTCAAAACTACCATACCAGTCATAGCATGCTCATAGCAATCAATGGACAGTATTAGGTACCAGTGCCCCATAATGGCCTTGCTCCTGAAGTGCTTTACCAGCATGCTACTGCATGTTCCAATTTCTTTCGTTGTTGCTGCCAATACTTGTAGTCAATTCCAACAACCCAACTGGGCATGTTCATTCTTCCTATACCAAGAACATAACTTCCATTAGATTCAAAATAAATTGAAATAACTTCAAATCATACATCATTGGTAGTCTGTCGATAAGGTACACTTCGAATCCTATTTGCTTCCTATCAGAAGAAGTCAAACTAGCATCTTCGACCAAATCAACATGTATAAAAATCTCTCATCAAGTTAGCTCAAAAGATAACCATCCTAGATCAAAATCACAAATCACATGTAACGATCATAAACCAAAATCAGAGATCACATATAATCATCATATACCATAGTCATAAATCTCATGCATAATAAAATTGAAATAAAATACCGATACTTATCCTTCATCGGTCCTTACTTCTGCCTTCGTTCTTTTGTATAGACATTGAATCAATTTCCACACCTAGGAAACACCCAGTGCCTTTTCCTCTACCAGGTGCACATACGTATAGTGTGCATCACACACATACAACCACACCTGACACACAACACCATGCAATACATGCACCTACACCTGATGTAAAATGATACACATATAGCCAGTGTACAACACAATGCATCCATCCATACTTGATGTGCAATACCACCCAATACATGTACCTACTCAAAGTACAACACAAAATGTACACATGCTGTGATGCCAGGACTAAATGATTCACATACATAATACCACATTCCCTTGACAAAACATGTATGACATGCACATAATACGACATGTGCACCAATACCATATGTACAACATGTACACAATACCACCTGTACATTGCACCAGCTGCACAACGTGTGCACAAAATCACATGTACACAGCACCACCTGCACAACATGTACACAACGCCAAATGTACACTACACCATTGTACAATGTGTACACAATACCACATGTACACAGTACCACACGCACGATGTGTATGTGACACCATATGTACATAGCATCACATGCACGACATGTACACAACACTGCATGCTCATAACACCCTATGTACAACATGTACACGACACCACATGCTCACAACACCACTTGTACAATCATGCACACAACACCATATGTACAACATGCACACAACACCACATGTACATAGCACTACATATCCAACATGCATAGAGAACCATATGCACACACGTTGCATATACATCATGAAGACGGTACAATATGTATACAACAACCCATACGCAGTATTCACACAACCCTATTTGTGCCATCCTGTACATAACATTGCATAAATAACATGTACACATGCCATGTATACACAACACACAAGTGCACACATCATAAATTCAACATGTACAACATATATAACATATGCACAACAATAGTACCACACATCCAAAACCACACTATCCTTACCAATAAACCTTACTTCCAGTATCTCCTCCATGCTTATCCTGGCATGCTACAGACAACACTACTTTCACTTTGCTGATGTATCCTTCAACATTACCTGTCATAACATAAACATAGGAATAATACAATTATACAATACCAAATCATATCCACATGATATTGACCTCGTATATTTATCGTGACTATTCTTCCCCATTGATTCCTCGTAAGACTAGGAATCTCTCCATGTCGTTATCTTGCATAAGAAATCATTCCTCCACAAGTATGATCCCTAACAACCCTGTCAGGAAGTAACATAGGTACATGGATACATACATACATATATAAACGTTAGCATAAAATAATCATCACCTTGTCAGACAATGACATACATACATACATAAATATATAGATATATAAACATGAACATAATCATGATCATAACAAAATTGCCAGATAACATAATGTCCAGGTTAAGAGAACTTCCTTTATTTATGCACAGGCATCGAGAGAAATAGTTCCCAACATAGCCAAAGAATATGACACCTCTGATCCATTTACTTTACTTTTTCTAGTTACATTTCTTGTGTCTACACTGCTACTGTCCATTTACCACAATGGACCCAACCAGTCCAACCAACTGTCATAGTATTACCTTTCTCTGCACTTACTCATGCACAAATCTTCATCTGGGTCTTATACCATTCGTTGGGTACCACATATCGTCTCCCGATTTCCATCAACTTTTCTCTTTCCCAACCAATTCCCAAGGCTCAAAACATAAAAGGCTAGAAAGAAAATAACAAGAAGAAAATCATGAAAGCCAATAACAGCACGACTCCACAAACAAAGTGGTATGGCCATACTCTAGACATAAACAAATATGCAAATCAAGCACAAGAAAATCACAAAAGACCAAAAGCAGAAGACTAACAACAAACACCATGACCCAATCCCCATGGTTCCCAGTGCATCTAAGGGAAATCTCAACTTGAGCCTTCTTCACAATTCATATCAATCTCTCTTGCGATGCAATTCCCTGCATTATACTGTCATTAACACATAACGTTTAGTGCATAAATAAACATAACAACACACTAGTTACCTCATCTTTTTGTGCCAAGCACACTGCGTGCAACTGAGCACATCCACACCATCTCTCAAGGGACTCCAATCCTTTGATAGATCCACCTGTACCTAAAGACTAACTAGTATAACTGTCAAGTGCATGTTCATGAACATAACAGATATCCACATAATGTCAAACAAAATCAAGGTTAAGAAGACTTCATATGTGCAAAGCACTCATTCGTTCAAAATTAGGGTTTCCAAACATAACCAAAGGAATTCTTTCCCAATTCCTTTCTTTTACCTTTTTACCTTGTTGGAATCAAGGCTCACTATATGTTGTCACACCACCCAACTGTTAGTTATATAGATACATCAACTATTACCTTGTCATGTTAATACCAAGTATGTTACCCTGCAACCGCTCACACATGTCAACCACATGTTCGAAATATCCAGACAATCATATTTATCAATTTGAAATCAACTTTAACAACCAATCATGTCATAATCCATAGTCAACTCATAGTCATCAGTCATAATACTACAACTATCACCTACTATACTCAAGTACATATCAACTGCCTCAACACATAAATTTAAGTACAATCATCTTAAAACAAAATCATTCGAACACATACTCATATTAAGAAATTCATCAATCATTCAACCACTTGCAAACATACCATGTTAAACAAATCAACTAGACAACATAATAGGCACCAAACACTCAAATATCAAATAGACGACATAATCAACTATGAAACACCAAGTATGATACATAAGCAAACTCGTACCTTAATGTACCTCACGGAAGGCTACAGTCATCTTAAAACAAAATCATTTGAACACATACTCATATTAAGAAATTCATCAATCATTCAACCACTTGCAAACATACCATGTTAAATAAATCAACTAGACAACATAATAGGCACCAAACACTCAAATATCAAATAGATGACATAATCAACTATGAAACACCAAGTATGGTACATAAGAAAACTCATACCTTGGTGTACCTCAAGGAAGGCTATCTTGTTTGCATAATCAATCTAGTTACTGAGATATAACTTTACAACATGTCAACATAAATCATGATATCCATAATAGTAACTAACTAACATGTTCATATTACAAGCTCATAAGCATCCGTCATCCATGCATAATAATCACATATGTATGATTAGTCTAAATTAGTATGGCACCACATCACAAATATGTCATCTCATACTTGAGTATCACAACCCTAACCATCTACATAGGTCAACCTAGGTTAACACAATACATATAACATCAAGATCTTCAATTCAATGAACATAACCATGACACATATGACCAATCCAAATTACAACATCAAGATCTCATTGAAATAACTCTAATCATCAAGTTAAAAGAATATAACAACAATACGCTATATATCATGTTCATCAACAACATAAAACAGAATCATCAAGTTAACTTTCATATAACAATGAACAAGTTAACCTATAACATACTCATCAACAACATATAGCATAATCATCGAGTTATCTAATATAAAACAACAATAGAAATGCATACAACTACAGGTTACTATCATTCTTGACTATCTGACACATGTGCATATAACTACACTAATCAACCAACGACCATCATGAATGTAATCATAACATCAAAAGAGATTTACATAAACCTAACGTATATAAACCTAATGCATATAAAAATCCTTAACTTACGTACCTGCATGTCGAACATACAACACATGTGTGACGATCTTCTCTTACCCCAAATTCTAATGCTGCAACCTCATTATGATAATCTGCATCTCTTGCTCTATCTCAGCTAACACATTAGCATCATAACAACCAATAGCATCATGATGACCTAAATTACGTACAATGAATTCACAGGGTATGTTTGACCTACTATACATGCATAATCATAGCCATGGCCATACATGCATAACAACAACCATTACTTCATTGTACAAATTACCACAGGCAACCAACTGTATGCATAAGAAATGCCAAACCAACTACCAATACGCATAATTGCATTTAGTCAATCATAAGCCATCAATTCTTGTAATCAACCTAGAAAACTAATACATGTAGTCAAAATATTAAAAAATGTAACTTAACATACAAGGATGTAAGTAGGTATCATGAAATCAACATGTAAGTGACATATAATCCATACACAGTCAGTCACATGTTCCAAAAATCAAGACATCGTGTTTATTAATTTGAAATCATCATTCACTAATACTAACAACCTATAAGCATACCCCCTTACTATCCATGGTCCACACTAAGGTAGAAGGAGGAAGCTACTATAATGGCCCAATCTCCAATGTCCAATTATGGAAATGGGATCTCCAAAGCTCTACTAAATTTAACCACACTTGAAAATAAATTTACTTTTATTTCACATGCATTTGTATGAGACTAAGTCAAAAACATTGCACTTATTCCACTTGTAACATAATAACTAAAAACATGCCACTTTTCCATTTCCTTACATGCAACTTTTCAAATTCCTTTGCGTGAAAATAGGCATAGATTAGCTACATCCATATTATCAAACTACAATACTATCCCATCCAAAAAAATAACATTTTCTTCAAACAATTACCATACTTTTACATCTTCTTCAAACAATTACTATATTATTACATTTGCATGTAACCATTTCTTCAAATGCTTTACATACAAACTAATATAGAAAACTATTTGCATACAATAAGCATATATCAACTATAGAAATACTATTACACATCAATACTATACCCAACCACAAACAACATACTCATTGGGGCATTGTACCAAACATTTTGTATGCAATTAATAATTGAACCATTTAAGTATTTCATAAAACACTTTGCATGCAAACTAATATATCCAATGATTCAATGCATATATCCTAAGCTGTAGTAGTACAAGTTATGGAGGCTAAACCATATGATTAGTGATATTTTCCCTCACTATGGTTCAAGTTTCAACTTCTGAGATTTCATAGATGAAAAGTTATAACAAAAATACCAACACAATCATATTTGGTGCACAATTCTAGGAGTATCCAAAAAGCTCGACTTCCACTGGTCATATCTCCTAAAATATAGAGAATAAATGTCTAAAATTTATATCACAATATCAATAGAATTTCCCCTCATTGTGGAAAAAATTTCAGCTCGTTAGAGTTCCCAGAACAAAAGTTATAAGAAAATTGTCAGCGTGACCTATTTGAGGCCTGATTTTAGGAGCATTTAGAAGGCCTGCCTCCCTCTACTCATATCTCCTAAAATATTATGACCCAATATCTAAAATTTCTACCAAATAATTAGTCGTATATCCCCTCAATGTGGACAAATTTTTAGCTTCATAAATCCTACAGAAGATGAGTTATTACAGAAATTCCAACATGACCTATTTAAATGTGCATTCAGGAAGGTCATCTTCCTTAGATCATAATTCCTAAAGTATTGTGAACCAATATCTGAAATTTTAACCACATTACCAATGGAATTTACTTTCAATATGTGTAAATTTTCATATAGCAGATATGACATAAAGGTCTAAAATTTAACCTTTGTTCTTCATTTCACCTATGATAGAGCCCATCCAGTTCAAGTGTTTGAACCATGCTCTGATACCACCCTGTAACACCATCCAGGGTAAATGTACATATAAATAACAAAATAGGAACAAAAATACAATAAACATATCAGCCATAGAAATCAATATGTACATTAGTGCATTTGCACATGAAAATCAAGGGAATGAATTTTTTTCATTAATAATGCAATAAACCAACCAGTGATGGGACTACCACATTCCACCCGACCATAGATTCGGTGAGCCAAGTCTCTCTTCAACCAATCACCCCCATGCAATATTCCAAGCATGAATGTGGGACTCATAGAACACATCAAAAAACACCAATCATTGTGGATGCCACTAGAGTTCTCCGCCAACACCGTGAGGAATTTGAGTGCCTCATTTTCTCTTACGCTTTACCATGCATTCACAGTCTGATCTAGGGATCACTAGTCCGTACACCGATACATACTCTCTAGGATTTACTGTGCATTCCATCCCGGAATCACTAGGCCCAACGGAGAGAAAATCCACCTCTTGGCTTTATCGTATATCCCTCCATTCACTGGCAAGGATTCCTAGGCTTATTGAGGCACACAATCTGGCTTTACCAAAACTCACAGTCAAATTTAGATTTTATTAGGCTAGTGGCTTTGTGTATCCTCAATCTGGTTTAGGGACCACTACTACCATGTGTTTGTCAATTCAGAGATCCACCCCACTCAACTTCGAATCCAATCCAGTCATCCCCTACAAAATGTATAAGAGGACCCATCACATCAAAGCTATCAAGAAATAGCAAGGTTAGGCTGAAAATATTGTCACACCTAGCAAAACCCATGCCATGGTAGAAAAGAAATACATGCAATCCCATGCATGCAAAATCTAGCATCGAAAATGCACATGCAATACCATGCATGCCAAATCTAGCAATGGAAATACACATGCAAGTTGATACCTGCAATGAAACCTGTTGTAGTTGCTTAATCCTTGCTTCCTGTTGCCTTCTTTTCTTTTCTTGCTCCAATGCCAAAGTTCTCCAAAAAAAATCTAAGTGTCCAAGAGTCTGAGAGACAGAGAGAGAGAGAATAATGAGAGAGCTTCAAAATTGAATTGACCAAGTCTTGCCCACTGATCCTCAAAAGCCTTTTTATTAATGAGGACTCTATTTTCTTCATTTTCCCTTATTTTCCTTCAATTTCCTCCACACATGCAACCTGTGACCTTTCACCTTCCTTTTCTCCCAATTTCCATTATTTTCTTAAATAAATGTGCCAAAATACCTTTTTCCCTCTTTAATGCCTTAGCCATTGGCTTTGCCAATTTCCTTAGCCATAAAGAACCAAATGATCACCCCCTAGGATGTCTTGCCCACCATTCAGCTTGGAATAGATGTCCCATCATCCATGGTATTTATATATTTTTACATGGAATTTTCATGAGGGGTATTACAAGGCCATCTTCAGCCATTATGCAACAAAACTTCCACATAGTGCTTGACATGCTCACACACACACACATTCTTCAACATGCTTACTAATGTATATGAACTCAAGTAAAATTTTCTCTTGCATATATAACAACTTTAGCATGTTCTAATAATTCTTGCTAATAAAAATAATATTCTCATGTTCTCGTCATGCACATAAGCAACTTATTTATACTAAGGTTATGCAATTAATGGAACATGAGGATAATGGGATAGGGAAATCTCCTTACAATAATTTTATTTGATTTTGGAATTCCACCATCATGAATGACAAGTTCAATGAATCCGTATGACATGTACACTAGTATGCCCATTGAGTGTAAAGTTGAATGAGCTCCTAATTCTCATTAGCCTTAATCCTATTTGAGAAATGACACTCTTCATGTCTAATCATTGTCTTGGTTTTTTTGTTTCCTTCTCACATCTAAAAACAAAAGGTTGGGACATGGCTCTATTTCTTCCACATTACAATTATCATGATTGCAAGCCTAGTTATTTTTAGAATAGAATTTTGCCAAGGTAAATATTGTTTATATGATTATCCCACATCTATCTACATTCCCTCAATGCAAATCATTATTAAGAGCATAACTATCTGAAATTCAGTGAATCATTCCTAATCGCAATAGGTGCAATCTTATAAATTTAAAATCCATCATCAAATATCCAATCACATTTTGAATTAAATGCTAATAGAATGAATCTATATTCCTATCGAAATACTGAAGAATGTTTTCTCTAATAATTTGAAAAAATAAATGATTGAAGATAAAACAAATAATGGATTCTCTCCCATGTCATTTAATAAAAACTTGTTATACTACTCCCAAATTGGGCTATAGTGGAAGCACACTCATTATAGTGACATCTTCTAGTTGAAGGCTTTTCATCTACAATCATGATTATATTATTTTGTCCTTGGGCCCAATAGGCGTGCAATGTTGTAACCTACAACTCTTGTACCGTCCGTAGTATATCCATCCTATAACTCTTAAATTTTCTATTATTTTTATGCAACTGCATATATAAACATATAATTATTATTTTAGCATGATTATTTAATATTTAAATTGATAAGCTTTTTGTGAATGTATAAAGTTGACTGACATAAAACTAGTGTATCCATATAAATTAAATGAATGGTGCACACAGATAGACATCAATCCATAACAAGAATTAAAACGCTTACACACACTTCCCCGTGACGATTCTTAATCTATAAATAGTATTTGTTATAGTACCATGAGCCAACACTATGGCTTATTAATACCACAAGGCCAAAACCATAACTTATTTCATATGACAATTGTTCATATGTTATTTTTATTAATTTATCTATTTAATTTAAAGAGAAAAAAATACATAAATACTTTGAGAAACAATTTCAAGCTATGATTTATGTATACTATTATGGATGTTCCCTACCATCCACCTTATACTTATTTATAATTAAATTTAAATTCTAGAAACCCTATTCCAAAATATAAGCACTTGACTGCGTAATTGTAACTTTATTTTAAATTATTATTATTAATTGTATAAATAATTAATATAATTTAGTTATATATAATTTTGAAAAAAACATAGAACATGGTCTTTTCCATGGAGATTGATGCTAGACATATTTAAAAAAAGGAAAATTCATCTCGTCTTTTAACATCAAGCACTCCATGAATTGCTTTTCTCTTTTAAGCAATATGACGTTTTTCTATATATAGATGTTGTATTATCCCTTTCATAGCATAAATTATGCGTGTGAATGCATTACAACAGTGTATGGCATAAATAATTTAAATACAAAATCTCTAGCTCGCGAGTTTTTTCTAAAAGATTCAAAGAATTTCATTGTAACATTTTCTTAATTTTGTTGTTAATGAATTATTCTTGAATGGATATCTTGATACATGATATACAAATATACATATATCTTCTTATCTCATATATTTGTTTTTTCTTTTTCTTTTTTTTTTAAATCCATGTAAATAGATTCACTATAGTTATTATTGAAACTAGTTCTATTCCTTATACATATACATATACATATACATATACATATACATATACATATACATATACAGTATATCATAATATTATTATATATATATATATATATATATAACTTGTTTTACAAAAAGTATCTCAATTTTTATTATAGTCATATAATGATTGCTATAATATGATAAGAAAAATAGGTTTATATATAGATTGTGAAAATAAGCCATACTTTAATTTTAAAACTATTGAAAAAAATTCAAGAAGATTTAGACCTTTTTTTTAAGAATAAAATAAAATAAAATTTATGTGATGCTACAGTTTGATAAATTCCTTCCTTCCACATTCCTCCCAACAAAAAATTTTAATAATAAAAATACCTTCTTGTTATGGGTAGTTTCCCTTGAGCTCACTTATATGATGTAAAAAGAATTTTGCTTAACTTCTTTACTTTCTTGATTTCTACTTTTCCTTTCTAAGTTACAATTCTTCATTTGTTGATACTTCTTCCTAATGCCCTCTCTAAATTTTCGTGCATAAGAAAATGTATCTAATTTACTTTTATATTTTTAGAAGAATGTATTTCTTTTCCTCCACCTAGAAACTAACTTCCAAAAAATACTAATGGCTACAGCTTGGCTAAGGCATCTCTTATTTATATTTAGCATAATTACTTTATTTTTCTATGTCTGGTAGCTGCAAATGAAATTGAGTCAATAGAGACTCAATTTGTGTAGATATGGCCAATTATAGAAGAGGAGGGCTAAGATATTGAGGATATTCCACCAGATGTTATGAATATAAGGTAATCTCACTAGTATCTAAGAATCATGTATACAACATGGCATAAAACATGAGGCAAAAGTTCTCTTTTTTATCAGGCCATTCCTTGGGTTAGGTCACCTCATTGTCCTCCAACTTCCTTTTGGATTTTTCCTATACTACCTTTCTATGTGCTTCTTCTTTCCATGTAGGCCATTGTTGCCACCTGGCTCCCTCCTCATGACACACTCATAAGAGTGGATGCTTCCCCACAAGTAGATAGATTAGGTAGGCACCTCCATATTTTTAGTATTGGTGTTAGGATCCTACATATTGTGTGAACATGACCCGTAGGCCCCTATCATACGAAATTGAAAATAGTGAGATAACCATGTATTTCAAAGTGGTTTCATCTCTGTCTGAAAGTTTGGATGTCTCCTTTCTTTTTCAACTCCTTTCTTCATGAACACTATTAGTTACATTTGAAGCCTTAGTTTGAGTTACTATCATAATTCCCTGTGGCCAAGGTTTTTCAATGTTATTATAAGATTAATAACTAAGAAAATTTCTCCAACAACTTCTTTAAAATTTGTTACCACCAATTATTTTATGGTATATAGTGTTTTCTTCACAGATGATTTAGTAGGAAGTTATCAAACCTATTTTTTATTTAATTATAATATTTACATAATTACTATGTTCTCTAAACATATAATAATTGTGTCATTATTGTTTTTGAATCAAACAAATCATACTAAACTACTTTCATATGTGGAATCGTTCAAGGAACTATTTCAATCCTAGTTCTAGAGTTAGTGGGCAGCCTCAAACCATCACTGGTAGAGTACTTCAGACTGTGCTACCTCATTTGGTTTGTAGTATTCCTCAAACCACCATTTTAGAGAGCACATCCATTCACCGGTTGTTATCCATCTTCATATTTAAGCTCTATTCTTGGAATCATATAAATCCCCTCGTATTAAGGGGGGATGCTCGAACAATAATCCCCTTGGGTTATGCAAACTAGTCGTATTCACATGATAGGCAAGAAAAAAGCCTCAAGTTAAGGCCAACAATCAGGAGAAATCCAAGATATCTCTAGGAAGTTGAAAGCCTAGGGGAACACAAAATGCATTTATATGTAAATTTTGGGAATAATATGAATCACATGCATTATCATCTCCCATGTATTTTTGTGTGTACTCTAATAGGAAATATACACTATCTTATCATCCTCATTGAAGGAAGCCTCTCCATGATTGAAAATTTGTTCGATGCATAAGTCAACATCATGGAAGACATGATATTTTCTAAAATTGCTTCATAATCTAGTGAAAACTACCTTTAGCACAAGTAGGGATGGCATAAAAATGTTTAGTCTAGCTGGAGCATTGGGGAGAGAAATGAGGAGATGATTTTACAAAATAAGGATACTGTCAAAAATTGTATTCCATCAAAATTTAAGAAGAAATCATGGGATGATAAAGAATAAGAGGGAGAAAGATAAATAAGAATTATAAGGAACCATGTAACTAGAATCTGTATAATCAAAAGTATCTCTCTATACTTATTAGTGTAAAGATGATTTTTTTTATTTTTATTTTCTCATGATGTCCATGGTGAAAATGACCATTGGAAAATTCCAAAAGCACTATGGGTTAAAGAGTCTATCACCTTTTCAAATGGTTAAAGATGAAAAACACTTTCTTTTATATTGTCAAGTTTATACTTAGATCTAAATTTCAAATCATTGATTGTTTTTCCTAACATTTAGCATAAAAATACATTTAAAAAATACATAGTAATCTGTTACCTTCTCAAGGTATGATATACCATATTTGTGTCTTACTAAACATTAATCACCATCACCACCACTATATTTTTTTGTAAATTTCTTTTCCATTACCTCAAAATTAAAAATACATTATCCCAAGGGTCACAGTTCTTACCATTTTTGGTCTCCATCTACCTTGAGGGAAATTGGATCTACTGATCGAGCATTTAAGAGAAGGTATATCAAAATAAAGCATTTGCTGCTAGAAACAACCACAACTATCATAGACCAAACTACATAGAGAAGAAAAATAAATGCATAAATATATATTATGTGATCAATAGCCTAAAGAAGTCACTAGAGTGGGGTCCTAGGCACTTGTATTAGCAAGAGTAGAGGGCTTAAACTCATATTGAGGATGAATTTCTAGGTGAGACAATTAAGCATCCAAGCCAACCAAACATGAGCTAATATTATTTCATTCACTTGGTATCATTCAAGGAAGAGATGATATGATTATGATCCTTGTGATATTATTTCAAGACCCAGCTAAAAAGTGTTTTGATCTGCAAATGGAAAGTGACGAAGTTCAATTTCTAGCCCTTCCTTCCCATGTATGACCACAGTTAGGAACCCAATTGGATACTTGCTCAAGTATTTGCATGTTATAATATGCCTAACAGTCATTAGTGGTGAAAGTTTCAACCTGGAGAATTTTTTCATGAAAGTCAGGAGGTGTAGTAGAGTGTAAGATAGTTTTGGCTTCTTCATCCTTGACCTAGGAACATGGCTGACCTTATTGTCCTATACCACCAACCCCCTATGATTATGCATATTTTTTCGGGGTGTTTAACACCAACAAGGAAAAAGACTAAGAAATATGACTGTCCCATAATAGACCTGGACTAAGGGGGTTGAGATTTAAGGGGACGATATAGATCACAGGTCAAGAGATAAATAAAATTCAAGAAAATCCAATCCAGTAAGAATAAAATGACTAACAAACCAAAAACATAGATGAACACCTTCATGAAGGGTCATGTGGTCACCAGGAAACACCAAAGTGAAGATCATAGTGTACCCACATAAAACTTAAAATGAAACCACTAGAATTATACCACAAAAACTGAAATCCATAACAACAAATAACAAAGATAGAGATATAAGCCTTTAACCTAATATCACCGTCACACTTTGCAGGAGCCAAGAAATTCACATACACTAGATGCAAGTTGGTGCCACCACCAACGTCTACCTGCAACTCTAGTGAAATCCATAGAGTCTTCTGACATGAAGTCTTTGTATGCCCATGTTCTAGCTTTGGTCCAAAATACAACATCCCATGGTAGCAATTG
This sequence comes from Pinus taeda, assembly GCA_000404065.3. Taxonomy (NCBI): domain Eukaryota; kingdom Viridiplantae; phylum Streptophyta; class Pinopsida; order Pinales; family Pinaceae; genus Pinus; species Pinus taeda. The sequence goes on from APFE031327026.1 coordinate 130,617, forward strand.
TTCCTTCTACTTAAATATTGAATTAGCTTGCATGCAAACCCATGTCACAACCACCTCATTATCATAGAAAAATGACCCCACCTTAGGAGAAGCCCAAGGATCATGCCATGTCCATACAAACGTCCCTCTATGCATAGGCCCTACACCGCTGGACCACCGAGAAAATAATCCCACCAATGGTGTGAAAGGAGTCTAAACACATCATAAATTATGAAGAGAAAAGTTTCTCTTCACAAGGCAAGAGAATAGAGGAAGGATTAATATTGTAGTGAAATCATTCCCCCATATAAACCATCAGTGATTCATTCTAGCTGGTGTGGTTTTCGTTGAATAGCAATGATGAGTCAGCATACATTCCCGAAAAACAACAATAGACAGATTTCGTCATTCTTGGTTTGACAACTGAGTTATGATAGATTTTCCCACTATTTAAAAAAATAGGTAATATATTTTTTATATTTTCTTTGTTTATATATTTATTATATTATATATATATATATTTATATATTATATATATTTATATATAATATATATTATTTTTTCTAAATATAGAGTGGAGCGCGAGAGAGTTTTAATATATCGTAGTAATAATGTTTTTGCTTTCCTTTAATATATATGAAAGGGTATTTTTATTCTATTTTTGTAAGTTAGAAGCCATTATATTACAAAAAATGAACAAAACTTACATGCTTGGGTGATGCAGGTGCATAGGGGAGCACAAAATTTCATGAAGACTGGACAAGAGATTACTAATGTGATGGGATGGTCATATGTTTCTTTTGGGAAGCAATAAGAAAATAGTGTTTGGAAGTTCCTCGGGGAGGAAAAAGGAAAGAAGAAAAGAGGAAAAGAGAGGAACTCATTGTTTTTCTGTGTAACTACAATTATGAAGTTTTGTAGACTCTTGTACTTTCCAATATGTGTGAACCAGAAAGTATTTATGTGTGAATGGAATAATGAACAACAATTAGGTTATAAGTTGTGTGGTTGTTAAATGATTTGAAACCATGTGGTTACATTGAATCAATTTCTCCTTGTGGCCCATTATTATTTGTAGTTTTATTCCTGTGTGTTTGATTAATTTGAGAGCCTGTGACTTGTTAAATTGATTTACATTAAGAATTTGCACATTGTGAATTCAATTTTTCTGTGATTTTTTCATTTACCTTTTGCATTCTTGTTGTAATGGCTTCCAAAACCATGGGGAGGAATGTTCAATTTGTTATGACACACAAAATATGTGTCTTTTACAATGATTTGAGTGTTGTTACATCAAAACAGTGTACCATAGTTTGAATACATACAAAACCCTTTTATATTGGTTTTATGATTGTTAAATTTGAGTTAGCATTGTAAATCCGGGTGAAGGAAATTGATTACTGTGTTGAGGAGTCAGTCAGGGATGAGAGAGTTGGATTGGGAAAGAAATGAGTCAGTTCAGCTTCCCCGAAATCACTGACCAGATTCGACAGTGCATTGTGAAATAGTTTTGTAGTGGATAGAGCTATCAAATCATTTCATGGTGACTGATAATTTTTTTTAAGGATTTTTTTCGGTTTGAAACCCCCTTTTGGCCTACTTTTGTATTGCCTAGTTCAAAGAAAAAAAATATTAATCAGGACCTCTTGATGAACTGGTGAATCAGCAAATGGTGGAATACTGATTTGCAAGGAATCATTGGAGAAATTTGTAGATGCACCAACCATATAAAATTCACGTAATTGTGATGGGATTTACGTTAAGACTGCGAAGTCGAAAAGGGAATCCCATTTTTAACAACGCAAGAAAGGTATGGGTATTTTATGTTGTTTGGAATTGAATATTTTAAAGGGTCAAATCCATTCTTATATAGATTGAGTATATTGGTGATATTCACATCAGTGGGAATTATGGGTTCCATCAAGTGGTATCAGATCCAAACAATTCGACATCAAGAAAAGTTTGGAGGTGAGATTCACAAGCATGGAGAAGAATTAGAATTAGAAATTTAATTGAGAAAAAATCAGTTTCGTTTTCAATCTGTGGTGAATTTGGAAACTGACAATTGAATGGTTGAAGTGATGAGTGCCAGTACTGCAGCAAGAATGTTGTAACTCCTAGGGCTACCAACTTTACTTCATCAACCTGGGGTTCATACAAACTTGGTGGTGACAATGTTGTATACACAAATAGATGTAATGGTCTACTCTTATCACTGTTCAATGGGGTGATAGATCACTAGGGATTCTCAAACTAGTCTTCTATTGACTAGAATAAGTCTAAATACCAATTGGAGAAGGAAAAATTATCCTAAATGAAAGAAAAGAAATGTTGCCTATTTTAAAGAACGAAAGACTGAATTGGAATATGCTAGTAAAGTAACATGAAATCCTCTACCTACTCATTGACACATTTTTCTTGCAAAAGAAACCTAGCTTAATGTTATTTATCACATGTGATGATTCAAACTACTGAGCATGGAATATGATCTAGGGAATAGTGCTAATTAAGAAATAAAATAGCTCTTTTTCTTTATCTTTTTGTTTTATGAATGTAAATGCTAATATTCACTTGTTCTTTGCCAGGGGAGACAGGTATGGAGGAAGAGGTTAATGCTATGGAGGTCAAGTAGAGGCCTAATCCCAACTTCAACGATGATTTTTCTAAATTCAAGCTCAAAACATGCATCTATATGGTTTCCTACATGACAACTACAAGATGTCCTAGTTCTCCTATAGGATCCCCCGTTTTACTACAGGAACAGGCCAAAAGCTTAGGAAGTGGTTTAGAAGGTGGAATGAAGCTTGGGGAAGGTAGAGAATGGGAGAATAAGTCATGGAGGGGGTGAATACCATCTAGAGCTCAATCAAGTGCTTCAATATGGTTGGATTTGCTCAATGGAAATGGTGATTTTAGCTTATAAAACAAGAATTCAATTTGAGATTCTAGTGGATTTTGGGGACATGTGTGGATAAGGCTTGGATGAGACAAGTGAGATAGGTCTCCCTACAATGTAGAAGTTCCCGCAACAACACACATTATTTTCCGCATCTATACACAAATTCATCTATACATAGGAAATATTTGTTAAATGGAAGAAAATAGATCTATTACCATCTAATGGCTAAGTGTATGAATGGAAGTGCTTTGAAATCAATACAAGACCTAAGAAATTAGAAATGACAATTATAACTTATCCTAGGAAACTTAAAGATAATGGCCTACTCATAAAGAAACCCTAGATTATGCAGCAAAGTAATAATTCTGTTTTTGGGTTGTATGAAAGTATCACTCAAGTCATGATCCCAAAAGAGAGAGATGAGGTGAAAACCACTATCTCCGGCTTTTCTGAAATGTCTTCTGTCATACCATTTTTCTAATTATCCACAAATGGAAGCAAACTAATTAAGCATACCAATATTTGCAAACTAACAACACCAAAATCAGTTCAATGGCTAACTACGAATGTAATCTAATCATATAGCTACAGAAAGAGAAACCTATGCTGTTAGGGTTAGGCCCTAACCCAAGAGCTTCAGCCCTCTAAGTCAAATCAGTGTTGGATCAAGGGAATGCTTCTCATTTTCATTAAAATATAAAAAATACATGAGTGATCAGTCATAATGTTTCAACTCGAAAACGCTTCTTGGCTACAATGAAAAAAAATTGGAACCATAATGAGGCTCTAGGCCTTCTTATTTATACAGCTGAAGTTACCAACAAATTCCTTAAATATAGGGGGGCTTGGCTCTCAATCTCGAGATCAACTAGTCTTCAACTATCACTAGCTTGACTGCCAATGATCTTAATGGCTCGGTTGCTTGCAACTTCGAGATGATGAGATTCTATGGAGGAATCTTCGAGTGAGTGAGGAGTTAAGGAGGGAGATCCCATCTCCTAAAATCCCTCTTGCTTGTCTCCTTCGAGTTACTGCACTTTAATTAGCTAAAATTTGCTCCATAACTTGCAATCAATGCACATTAGACCACTAGACATGACATCTCATCTTTACTCTTCTCATTAAGAAAAATATAACAAAACATGTAAATAATTATGAGAAGATTTGATTTTAGTAAGTTGGAGAGTTGTATTAAGGCCGATATCATTTACCCATTGCTGAGCCTCATCATGAATTTCTGAAGTTTGAAGGAAACAATGAAATTTTATGAAAGGGAATATATTTTGGGAGGCAATATATCATATTTGTTTTGAAGATATATTTGAAAACATAAAGTTCTGAGTTGACAAACATCAGAAGATTGTAACCTTGAAGGAAGATCCAACAGAGAAAACTAAAACAACAATAATGTATGTTCGATAAAGATGTGGACAGTGAGGTTGAAGAGGAAATTAGTATAAAGAAGTGACACCATTTTGATAGACATCAATTCTGTAAAAGGGAAAACAAAGTAAGAAGGCTGTCAGAAGCAAGGAGGATTGTGACAGAACCCAACAACAAGATGGATTGTTGAAGAGAGAGAGAGGACATAAAAAAAAAATCTTAAGAGAGGATGAGCAAGTGAAATTATAGTATCCTGACAACTTTGAAGCTAAGGAGTAGTTGTGCTCTAGAGGAAGGAGAAAAGGTTCTATTGCATAGAACTAGGAGAAAGAGAACTTCCAACAGGTATAGGTGGGTAGAAGTTTGCAAAAAGGGAATTCCGCAATGGATGTGGTTAGAATTACCAAGAGAAGTTCTAGAAGAGGAAATAGGGGTAACAAAAGGCTAGGTTCATAACAAAGATTTGTAAGGTATTCATAGAAGCTATATGGCTTGCTATGAGGTAAAGGCTTGGTTGCAGTTCATAGGTGGAGAAGGAGAGTTCACAGGAGAAGAAGAAGAAGGAAAATATGGTTACAAATTGTTAGGAGATGGGTTCATAGATAGGTCACACTCTGATAAGGAGGGATACCATGGGAATTGGAAAAAGCATAATGAATGATGAGGAAAGAGAAAAGGAGATAGCCAATATGAAGGAAGAACGCCACAAAATAAAGAAGAACCTACAAGAGAAAATGAAGCAGTGGCTGGAAAAAGTGATGGAAGAAATGAGGAATGAATTTTATGTTGGGAAAAAAGTCAAATGGCCAGTTAAGAAGTTGCATGCATGTAATAAGAGAAAGAAGATGAAGCAGATGAAGATTTGATGGAAAGTTTGAAAGTTTTAGCTCTGCATGAGAGAGAGATGTTGGAAGTAACAAAGGAGACTTCAAAGTTTTATATTTTTAAAACATATAATTGTTTTGTGTATGAAAATAATGAAGGCGTGTAGGAAACAAGGAAATGGTTTTGAAATACTTCAATTAACGAATTACAAGAACCATTGGGAGAGGACCTATAGGATTGCAAAATTATCACATAAAACATTGTAGCAAAATTGAAAGTTTTAGAATATTGGTTAGAGAATCTGAGAACAATGGATTGTAGCTACCCAAGTAAGGACAAGATAGAGTTTTCATGAAAGAGATGCAGAAAAAAAATAAACATTGATGGGAAGCTCTAGAAGAAAAAGCTGAGAGTAGTCAAATTAATTCAAAGAAATTGTTATCTTGATGTGTCAACGGATGACATCAATGAATTTAGCCAAGAAATAATGTTTTGTTCCAGCTAGAGGATAGGTTAGATGTGGAAATAGAGAAACGAAGGAAGTTGATGTTGAAGAAGCCTCGGTAGAAGAGGTATGAAGGGTAGATGAGAATAAATGAGAACATATTGTAGATGGTAGAACAAGTTTTCATCAACAAAGGAGGAAGAATACAACATAAAACATGGAAACCTAGAAGGATGAAGAAGAAAACAATAGAGCAACGACATGACAAGGAGAAGGACCAACTACAATATAAATTTTGTAATCAAGGTAGATTCATTTTATCAACACATGGTCAGGAGACCATGAATCTTTTTCATTTTAGGAGTCTGACGTAGGTGCATAGGAAGAGCACAAAATTTGACGAAGGCTGGATAAGAGCTTACGAATGTGATGGGATGGTCACATGTTTATTTTTGGAAGCAATAAGAAAAGAATGTTTTTGGTAAGGGAGGAGAAGAAAGGAAAGGAAAAGAGAGGAGAAGGGAGGAACTCACTATTTCTCTGTGTAGCTACAATTTTGAAGTTTTGTAGATGATTGTACTTTCCAATCTATGTGAACTAGAAGGTATTTCTATGTGAATGGTGTAATGAATAGAAATTGGGTTATACTTTGTGTGATTGTTAAATGAATAAAACCCTATGGTTACACAGGATCAATTTTTTCTCATGAACCATTATTATTGTGGTTTTATTCTTGTGTGTTTAATTAATTTGAGAGCCTATGACTTGTTAAATTGATTTACATTAAGAATTTGTACACTATGACTTTAATTTTTGTGTGGATTGTTCATTTATCTTTTGCATTCTTATTGTAATGGCTTCCAAAACCCTATGGGGGAATATTCGTTGTGTCTTGGCGCAACGAATACATGGTTTTTATAGAAATCTCAGTGTTGTTATAGAAAAATAGAGTACCTTATTTTGAATACAATCAAAACCATTTTAGATTGGTTTTCTAACTGCTAATTTTGAGTTAGCATTGCAAATCCTAGTGAAAAAATGAAAAGGAAATCATTTATTATGTTCAGGAGTCAATCAAGGATGAGAGAGTTCGATTGCAAAACATTGAGTTGGTTTAACTTCCCGAAAATTGTTGCTTGAATTTGATAGTGCAGCATAGAATGATTTTGTAACATACAATACTACCAAATCATTTTGTATTGATTGCATATTCAATTAGAAACAAACATTATTAAATCATTTCATAGCGACTAATTAAAAAAAAACAGGATTGCTTTTTGGTTTGAAATCCCCTTTTATCCTGCTTTCATATTTCCTATTTTAGAGGACAAAATGGTGGAATATTGATTTGCAAGGAATCATTGGAGAAGGTTGTAGATGCACCAACCATATATAATTCACATAATCCTGTTAGGATTTGTGTTAGGACTACTATGTAGAAAAGAGAATCCCTCTTTTAACAATGCAAGGGAAGGTATTGGTTTTTTATATTGTTTGGCATTAAATATGTTAAGGGTTGAATTAGTTGTTATATGGATTGAGTAGATTGGTGCTATTGATGTGGGTGTGAATTAGGTTCCATCACTCGGGGACCTACTTAGCCCATTACTAGGTAGAACCAAAATCAGAAGAGATTGGCATGAACAAAATTGTACCCGGTAGGGCCATTTACCCTTTTCATGGAAACCATATGACCTCTTGAATAGTTCATCACATCAAAAAAGAGTTAACAACAACAGAATGGTTGAAGCCTAAAAAGGACCTGAAATATAGGAGGATCCTAAACGATGCCAATAATCACTTACTGGGGTTCGTCATGCCATTCTCGAGTTTAGGAGCATCTTTCCATACCACTCGATTTGGTTAGTAGTAATATTATTTTCATTGCATAGAGTGAGCAAAGTTCATGGAGGGTGCCCAACTGGCTTATGTTGTATTGCTAGCTGGGAGTGTTATGTTGGTTGATGGTGCATTGTTAGATGAGGATGGGAAACACTTCCTTAGCCTTTGGTATAAACTCTCTTGCAATAAGACATTCCAAGACCTCAGGAATGTTCTCCATGGTATTGCATTATTGTTGAGTGTTAGTATGAAATTTGTTAGAAGGTGTACCAAAAAAACTTCACTTAAGTCACTAGGTGACACGTGACCCTAACAACAATTTGTGGCTACTTATGTTTTAGAACTATAATAAAACTAGAAAATATTGCAACAAAACAACATATGAGAAATAATTTTTGAGGTTTTTCCATAAGATCTTCACCATGATCATTATCATTATCACCATTATTGTCTCTTTTTTCTTGAGCTTCCATTTCAGTTCTCCACATTGTTTTCATTTTTTCACACGTTGAGATAGAGAATTGATTATTGAAGCATCAAGGACATCAAAGGACCCATCCCACGAAGGAGGATTTACAAAACCTTTTTGTAGATCTGATTGACCAAGTGTTATTATAAAATATTTATTCGTTTTAGAAGTCTTTCGATTTGGGTTATTAAAGGGGATATATATTGTTGTTTGCTATTTTGGGATCATATGTTGTTTTGTTGCAGGTGAAGGGAAATAAATGTTGAGCTAAGAGGAGTTGGCTACTACTACAATGTTAGACTGGTAGATAGATAAGATGCAGGCCCGAGGTGCCACCATTCCCTCAGAGTGGATGCCTTGGGCATGTTCATCATCAAGATTTTAAATGCTTTTCACTTTTGACAAGACACCCAAATAAAAGAATCTCAACATAAATAATTATTATGAATTAGAAAATACAATAAAATGAAAATTTGTTATTCAAATATTTTAATATTTACAGATTATATAATATAATTATAACTTAATTATATATAATCATAAACTAAATACGTTTGATTTTATTTTTTAATTGAAAATACACAGATGACAATTTGTTATTCATATTTTTAATTTATCAAAATTAGTATAATATGTGTTAAATAAAATGTTTTATTTATTTTTTTAATATAACTATATAAATATTATTGATTTTCATAATATTATGATTTAACTTAAATATTATTTTAATATTATAAATATATAATAATACTGTATTAATGTAAATTAAATATTATAAATGATATATTTCATAATTTCCAAAATTATTAACCATGAAAAAATATGGGAACCTCATTCTATAAATGAGGTTAAAATTTAAATTGGAGTTTTTAAAAACGAACATTTCTAAAATTAGGAGACTTAAAAAGATTGTACTTTAACATATTTTTATATTTAGTAATTCAATATGTTTTTGAACAAATACATTAATAAAATGCAGTTTTTGTCATCATAAAAGTTCTTCGAAAGTTTGTTCGGTAATAAATTTTCATTCATGATATTATCTATTTATGTGAGGCGGTATAATAATTTGATTATATATTATTCTTATTCATGATGATTGTATTGTCTTTATCATGACATATATCTCATGTTTAACTCCATGGGAGTGGAGCACTCATTCATTGTATGCCTTTTCATATTAGCTTTTCTAGGTAATGAATGAAAATTTGTTGAGACTTATTGATGGGATCTTTACATTTTCTTCATTTTAATTTGCATACATGTTATAATAATTGTATATCATGTTTGAGTTAATCAAAGGTGATAATATTTTCAAAATATAATATGATAGGCTAGCTATTTGAGTGGAAGGAATAGGATAACATATCGGTGTAATATGACGTGACAGACAACTTTTTCAGTATTCTTTATTGTGAGAACCATTTACATTAACGAAAAGCAAAATTGTCTTCCCTTGCCATTATTAATTTGTCTTCCCTTGCCATAATTAATGAAAAATGTTTGGTTTTTAATCATTACAAATTTGGTGGTTATTTTGAAAAGTGTTTCTCAGTAGAAATGACAGTTTTCATTTTTTTAATAATTTTATTGTGTGAGGTTTAATAATTTAATAAAAAATGGTTTATATTTTTATAAATAATTACTGAGAAAAATAATCTTAATTTGAAATAATATATATATATATATATATATATATTTATTATAATATACTTACTGAAGGTATTTTATAGAAATTAATAAATTGAAATAATTTATAATTATTCAAATTGTCTAATCATTATAATATAGGAGAAGATACAAAGATAAAAGTAGATACAAAGAGTAGAGCAAAACAATAACATTTTTGTTTATGGTATGGAAAATTTTATGGGCATGGAATTTAACTTTAAAGGATTGGATTGTATGAATTAATGCATAAAAAAGTTTATCTCTTAAAAAAATATAAAAAGAAAAAGGAAAATAGGGACGAAATGTGTTTGAGAAAGTGAATATCTTATATCAATTAATGATTAAAATCAATAGTTAATATTTTTTTAATATCGAAAAGTATGAAGATATTTATTGGGATGCACTTGAAAAAATTTATAAAGATATGGAAAATAAATAAATAATAATAATATGCTACACTTAACAAATACACAATATTTTTTATATTACTTGACCCTTAGTTCCAATATTCTCTCCATGCAACTGTTTTTTTGATATTGATGATTGGATGCGGATAAAAAAAGTGAAAATATTATATTCAAATAAACACTAAAAGAAAAATGATAAAACCAATGAAAAGAGATAAAAATACTAGTAAGAGAAACTCTTTGATTGAGATATGATGGTAGAGAAAATATTTATAGGAATCACACATAACTCGGGAAAAGGAGATTGAAAAGAGATAAAAAGATTAGTAAGGGAAAATCTTTGATTGAGATTGATGGTGAAGAAAATATTTATAGGCATCACAACTAACTAGGAAAAAGGAGATTGATGTTTGATGTAAGTTTCCAGAATTTAAAAAACTTCCCAAAGGAAATGAAATTTCATTTTCTAAACATTAATAAATACCCAGGGAATATTTTTCATAGATGTGGAAAGCACAAATGTGATTTTAGTATATGAAAAATATTCTATAAGGAATATCTCATCCTTCCAACTACTCATCCATGGTTTTAATAGACAAAGCCACTTGTTTTAAAGCAAACTTTGAGATGTGTTCTATAAAATATATCTCTAGTCGATTGGTTCACAATTTAAGGCATAGATGTATTGCATAATCCATTGTTGATAATCGACTAATACATAATACAACTCATGGATAGTACATTAAAGACAAATAAAAAGGAGGAAGAAATTTATTTATCTGGTTAACTATTTTGTTGATAATAATAGATATGGTGATATAGAGAATATAAAAGATAAATATATATCCTATTAATTTTGAGAAAATTAAGTGCATATACTAAGGTTCATCTAATATTATAAGTGAATATCAAATAAAGAAATCAAAAATCTAGATAAACAATAGCAAAAGACATTCTAGAGAAGATATAAAGTTGATATTACCTAGATACTAAGCACCATATGGGGACAAGTCATTCATAGACTTATAAATAAACTAAGAAGATAACTAAATAAAATTCTAATATAATACGTCTATTAGAAAAAATTGTATGCTTCATGGTCATTAATGGGAATTAATTATATGGATGCACTATGTGTAAAATACATATGCTTTTATTGCATCCATGATATACTATATTATCCATAGAGATATTAAAATTGACTTTTCATAAAATGACCTTGTGATATGTACAAAGAGGAAATGGAGAATACAAGGTGAGAATAAATAACAAGCATAGTGATTCATAAGCAAAGAATGCCAATTTGTCATCCATGGAATAAAAAAATGTCTAAGCAAAAGTAAAGAAATATCTACCATGACAAGATAGATGTCTCATGGATCTACCCAAAGTGTTGATGACATGGTAGTACAACCACACATTCTTACACAAGTACATGATAACAAGCATGCCATATAGAGTGACGAGATCTCAACAACAAATTATACATGAGAAGAAAAGTATGTTTGCAATAAAGCATAAACAAGACATTGTTGTCAGTTAGAAAATGAAATGAAGTTAGACTACAAAATAATTTGTCAATGAAAAAATGAATGTACTAGAATTATGACAAGTCTACTTTAGAAAATATTAAAAATAACTACAAATTAAGAAGATGATGTTAGAGGATGAAAATGTTAGATATTTGAAATCTAATGACACTAGAATGAGCATCTCAATAGCTGCAAATGAAAAGGAAATATTAACCATCAATGTAACACAACTAAGAGATCAATATGATATGAAAGGCATATCAAAGTTATTTATCAACCATAAACATAATATCTCCTACGATAAGTTAGTGACTTTCCATTTTAATATATCTAAATAATAATAATGAAATTAATAAAAAAGGTAACATGTGAACTTGGAGATTGGTGATAAATCTTTAGGAGCAATACGAGAACAATAAACCAAAAAGAGGGTGTCCACATATTCATGAATTAATAAAAAAAGGTATGAATTAATAAAAAAAGGTTGTTAATGTCTATGTTCCATTATACCAATCCTCATGTCCTTGTCTTAAGTGGCTTAATTACTATTATTTTTAAGAGGGTGGGAAAGGACACATAGTAATCATATATATCTAGAGTTTACGCAATTTTGGAAATGGATTTATTCCAATCATTTCGTGGGAAAATGAAATGGTTGATGGAAAATTTTAGGGGATGAATTTTGTAAATGGGCTAATTTTCTATGTTATTTTTAATGAAAGGTATTTACTAATTTTCATTTCTTCAAAAATTAATTTGCCTAAATTTTACAACGTAAACTCATTTTACTTTAAAAAATTTCAATTTATAGATACTATAATAGATCATTAGAAATGAATAGTTTTAGGAAATTATCAGCAAACATCTTATAGATTGACTATGAAGTGGTAATATTTTTCGAAGTTTCTACACTTTAAGATAAATTCTCATCTTTAAAATTTTCCCTAGTTTAGAGAAAATAATATTTAATGTATATTCTATTGAAAGAGGGAATTTTTCTTCTTAAGTGTTCTTGTCAAAAATTACAACCGAGAAATTATGCAAAATGCATTATTGTATTCATGGGCTATTTTGTGCTATTATGAGGAATTGATTTACAAATATGTTTTAACTAGCTTCCACTAGTAGACATTTCCTATCTACACTATGGGGGTGAATTGGAGTGAAGTGGTATATATTAAGGGTTTCTATAGTAATGAAGGTGATCCCATTCCTTATGACCGTGCAGGGATGTGACAGAAAGATAGGCTAGAGAATAAGAGTTCTACATAAATATTTAAAGGGTATGCTATTTGTTGTGATGAGGAATGTAACCATAGTGATAGCTTGTAAGTTGACCCTTGTCGGTTCATTGTCTCACATGGGGATAACACCTACTCGAGTTGGTTACCTATGGTTGATTGAAAGAAACCCATGGAGCTTTTTTCCGAATTGAAAATCTCATAATAGATAAGTAAATTGTAATGTGATGTTTATTATTATATGTTAAATAATAATGTTGTTGTTTTACTCTAAATGAGAAATATGTCTTATTTGTTGAATATTCAAGGAAAAATCTTAAAATTTCCTTGGAAAAGAAACTATAGGATGACAACTAGTTATCTATATGCATTTTTTTAATATTCTTACTATATATTTAATGCATAGAGAATAATTCAACTTTGATCATGTGAATTAATCTCAAAATATGCTATCTTAATCTAGATGGATTTATTGGTATGCAAATATTAGCCATAAAGACGAAGAGAATGCCATTATACATATGCGAAATAACTATATATGAATATTCTGACAAAATCATATTAATGTTGCTACAAATTTCTATGTATTGTTGTCATTATTCAATATATGATCATAATATGTTTTATGTGCTAGCTTAGTTGGGAGTGGGAAATGTATTTCCATTACAAGCCTTTATTAGGGAGAAATTATATGTAAGAATGTTGAATTTTTCATATTTAAATGATTAGGAATGTCACAATATGGTATTTGATCAAGAATTTTGTGGTTCAAATAGTATCCCATATCCTTAGTAGAGCACAAAGGGTATCCCATATTACAATAAATAATGGTTAAATATAAAATAAACAAAGTGGAAACTCTATACATAATAATTACTCACAATAATTGATAATTAATCATCAAAAATGCCATAAATATATAGAAAATGATGCCACTAATAGGAGATCATAATTAGGTTGTGAATCCAAGAGGATTATCACTACTAAAATAGATCATAGTTAAAATAGTAGATGTAATCATTTATCTATCAATATAAAAAAGATAATTTTGTTTAATCGAAGCATGAAGTACATGTGTCTATACCTACATGCATTTATTTACATCATCGAGAAAGGGAAAATATGTTAAATATGTAACAACTTTTGTATGATTCTATCTACATAAATTGAAAAAGAATATGACAAATATGTTCACCATTAGACATGTTGAAATGAAACAAAGAAGAATATATAAAGATGCAAGCCAAATATGAGCATATAATCGGGCACATGTGTTAATAATTGTATGAAAGAGGAGGATATGTTCACTCCCTCTTATGAGAGAATACACAATCCTATATGCATGAGACATAAGAATACACATTTTGTTAGCTTAAGCTAGGTATGGAAAAAATAAATTTAAATAAAGCACACAACTATTAAAGGAGAACTGTGTGCATGACTCTACGACATGTGAAAACAACATATTTGAACTCCCAAATACAAATGGAAATTCTAACTATAGATAGAAAATGAAAGATGAAAGCGGTGAAGGAACCAAAGAGTAACAAGATATTAAGGATATTAGTGTAACACACATCTTAGCCATGACCAATAATGGGAAGACACTAATTTAATTTGAGTGATGTTGGAGAGCAATTATCTAGAAAAAAGGGTGTTACTATTGTAAGAAAAGAATAAGACATAATAGAAGGATGGAAGCATTACCAAAATTGGGAAATGAAAATATGGAGGAGATAAATGTTCCTCTATAACGAGGAGTGTGAGAGATAGGTAAATGTTCAGAGGGTATTTATCATGCATGGTATTGAAGGAAAAAATCACACTAGGTAGGGAAGAAGTAGGCGCTACCACGTGGGATGGAGGTTTAGGATCCACACATGCCACCATTAAAGAGGTAACGTAAGGTTAAAGATTAGGGAGACATATAAATAAGATGATAGCTATTCATGGAAGAAACCCTAACTTCCATCTAGTTTTCATAACACACATTCTAATAGGCCAAGTTAGGTCTCTATGCTTAGAGTGTGAGGATTCATCTAGTTAGACAACATGAGGAAATGAGGCATAGATGGTTAAAAATGTAAAAAATATATCACCATATTATTGTGATACTCAGATATTCCAGCAATATGCACCATGAAAAGAGGGGATACATCATGTTGGAACAACATATGTTGTTAGTTTGGTTTAGGGTTATTTAGAATTTCACATTGCAATGAAACAAATTATTTTGAGGAAGAGCATTGAGTATGTTTCAATAACCATTGTCCTTTTCAATACAATAATTTTTTTTCCATAATGTATGTCAATCTTATGACATAGCACCACACCTTGGGCTCAATGTCAAAAGCTGGAATGGGACTTCCTCATCTTGGGAAAGCATGATCTCATTGATATGATCCCATAGAGTCATTCTTTTGAATGACTTAACACTTGGCGGTTGTGTGTGTGGATCTTGTGGTGCACACACCATATTTCCTTTTGGAAGAAGTATGCTAGTTATCAATGCCAATGGGTTCATGATTTCCTATCAAAAGGGTGAACTAAATAATTTTTATTGTCTTGAATATAGAAAAACATTTTACATAGTGGGTGTCTATCTCCTAATAATAGCACCACACCTTGGGCTTATTTTTTAAAATTGGAAATATAACTTCTCATCTTGGGAAGGAAGGATCCCATTAAGATGATCTCTTAGATTTAAAATGTTTCTGGAATAACCTGGTCAAAGTTTTGATTAAATCCAATTGTTCGAACTTATATGTGAGTCCATCTTCAGGGGAACGCCTGGATTCTTGAGAAGATTGGGCATTTTCCTAAAGATGGACACACATAGAAGTCTGAAACGTTGGGTTTAATAAAAACTCTAAATAGGTTATTCCACAAACATTTCAAATTTGACTCACTTGTATGGATTCTCTCTTTAGAATGCTCTTAGAGTCATTCTTTTGAAGGATATAAGACTTGGTGGTTTTGTGAGTTGGGCCTGTGGCAGACACACCTGATTTCCTTTTGGAATACGTAATCTAATAATGTCATTGGTTGTATAATGTCCTATCAAAAGGGATGGCCTTCTAGGCAAGGAGAAGGCTTAGAGAGTTTAATAATAATGGATGCAATGTGCCATGACAATATTAAAGGACTAGAATGGAAAAGATATCATGAACAATGCTAATATTTTGTTCAATAATTTTATGGGATTGTCTAAAGTTTCCACATTTTGTTTACTATATTGTGTAATTTTCATCAAGTGGACTATGCCATTGGTTACACGACTTATATGGAGGATTGTTTGTTTATGCACTTGAATGGTGTGTGTTATAAGTTGCATCCTAAATTTAATTAAAGACATGGGCATAGTCGTATGACATTAAAATTATACCATATTAGGTATGCAAGTCAATTTTTACAAGTAATTGTAAGACACCATTCCTATTTCTTCCTTTTGGAAGGAGCTGTGGTGAAAGTAATGTGTTTGAGGGAAATGAAGAGTGTATTGACAATGCTGGAGAAACCAATAAAGTACATGATTGAAAGGAGTGCATATTATGTATATACATACTTGGGTAGGATTGTTGACCTATGGACATCACTTTCACCTTAGATATTGTCGTAGTATTGTAATATTTGTGCATTCCTTGGTAAATATTGAAATCCAAACAAGGTGAAAGGTATTATCATTGAGGGAACTAGGAAAAATAATGGAGGAACAAGCATTCTTGATGATTAGAAAATGAATTCTATAAATAAAAAGGAGGGGCCTCACATTCAACCATTATGGTAGTAATGGATAGTCCCTTATGGAGTTGCCAAAATGTGATGCAATAATTAAAGTGAGGTAGTAGATCACAATATGAATGAAGCAATCACCATTACAAGAGTGGAGGGAGGAAATGGAGTTACTACATAGTTTTTGCAGATAACTTAGAACGAAAAGTAGGGATTGTGAAGGGGAAAAGGCAAGCCACTATAATATTTGTTATAAACTTATTTAATACTTTTAGCTATAATCACATTAATTTTATGGGTACATTACTTACCATCAATTTGATGTGATGACTAGAAAGCTTATGAAGCAAAAAAATTTTAACTAAAAAGAAAGGAATGAAATTTAAATATGAAAGGAAAAGGAAAGAGTTCAAAGAAACATAGTTGGGAAAAGAGACACTACTAATTATCTAATCCTGAAAAGAATTAAGAATCCAATTACAAGCTAAAGCATCAAAGTCCTTATGATGTAGTGAGAGGATTGTCTCCAAAAATAACACAAAATATACTATAATGCAATAAATATGTTGAATAATTTAAACAACATTATCAATACATGAATTAAGATGCTTCTCAATTACAAGGTTTTCTCATTACTACAATGTGATAGTAATCCTACTTAAAGAAAAACTATTGCAATTCACCAAAAATATTAAGAAGAACTTTAAAACTATATTAACTAAAAATACAAAAACACTTTGGAGTTGGGCAAGAATCAAATATTGAAAAAAAATAAAAAATCGTATTACCAATCTCATTAAAAAAAAATAACATAATTATTATTAACCAAAATTATTATATATAATAAAGATAGAAATATTATATTATATTATTTAATATTGTATACATCCATTACCAATGTTTATCAATAATATAAACCTAAAGCACATCTCTAACTAAACACAATAAACAAAATCAAATATGCAAAGTAGGATTATCTTATTTATTATAAGAAAAGTAACACCAAGGATGCTTAAGATCCCAATAGAGATAAAGAACATATGTAAAAAATTGTAAGGAAATGAACAATACAAAACTAAACACACCTGACCTACATAACCTACATAAGGTCGAGCGAATACAAAACTAAACTTACCGAACTTACATAAGCCCGAGAGAAGACACTCACAAGTAAACTGTACGAATACATAGAAAGCGCGTTAACAAAATGAGGGATCAGTCATCATTGAAGGTTCAGTGCACTGATTACAAAGTCCATTCCATAAACCGTTTTATGAGATTTGAAAGTAAATCTAAACGAGGACACAAAACGGTCTTTGCCTTTGACCTCATTTAATCAAATATTAATGTATTTACTATTTAGTCTTCTAAATTTAACTTGTTTCAATTCAGATTCTCTTTAAAAATCAATAAATCCTCTTGAAATACAGTATGCTTCATCTGAAATTATATATTGAAGGTTCAGTGCATTGATTACAAAGTCCATTCCATAAACCGTTTTATGAGATTTGAAAGTAAATCTAAACGAGGACACAAAACGGTCTTTGCCTTTGACCTCATTTAATCAAATATTAATATATTTACTATTTAGTCTTCTAAATTTAACTTATTTCAATTCAGATTCTCTTTAAAAATCAATAAATCCTCTTTAAATACAGTATGCTTTATCTGAAATTATATGGGAAAAACAAAATTAAAAAAAATATGGAGTTTATCACTCATTCACTGCTACAGAGAAAGATGTCCATAAACATAGCATTAACTTTTAGCCTATCATGCTTGCACGCTCCCGCTAGGGCGAGTACACGTGTTGCAATGAACACGGGTCGTGTATGGTCTGACTGTAAATCCCGTAACTTCAATAATATGTAATGTGATAATGAATTCGGTCAAATTCAATCATTCAAATAAGAAAAACCGGAAACAGAATAGCACCTGCCACCCAGCTGCAAAGGGTTGGAATCTATTCTGAGGAAGTGTCTGCCTACTTCCCCAGAAGTGCCATGTTATGTTACATGTGATTCGAATCGCTAGTATTAAAGGTATAGGTATCCTTCCTATTTCTCTGTACCATGTGCAACACACATGGGATATCTGATCACCGTGCATCTCTTGGTACCTCAGTAATGATGTGCAGAGGGCTGTCTTATGTAATACCATCAGAACCCTCAACAACTAGCATCTCTCTGGGCACTATGGTCTCTCTCCATCCACCTGCTACAGAGAAGCATAATTGAAGAGGGACAGGTACTTAGGGTCGACGAAAGTGGATAGTATCTGTCAACTGAGTTAAAAGTGGAGAGCTTCAGTTGGCATCCATTTCACCGGATGTTTTTCTCGTCTCCTACTCCAACCTTATCCGATAGGTACCCACTCACACACACATTCATATTTTTGTGGTATGAGCCGTGCTCTCCACCCTAAACCAGATATTATCTTCCTGAACTATACTGAAGTGTTTAACCTTATCCGAGAAAGTACCCCACTCACATACGTACCCATATATAGATGAGGTATCGGCCGTGTTCTTGGCGCTAGACCAGATGTTCTCTTCCTCAACCATACTGAAATTCTCAAATTAGAATTTTATTCTAAAGGATCCGCGTCTACAATCTCCTACTTTTCGTAAGCATAGATGCAGCCTGCTTATTATGCGCTTTTGGCCAACACATTCGTCCGATATTCGTTGGAAGAACATCTTCGAAGTCTCCGAAATATCAGGTAAATAATTTGGCCTTTAAAGGTTTTTGCTCGCCTTAATCCTTAATTCTACTAAATTCTACTGGAGCTAGGATTTAATATTGAGTTTCCGAGACCTAATGTTGCGTTTGAATACATTAGGATTTCATATTGAATTTTCAAGACCTAATGTTGCGTTTGAATACGTTAGGATTTCATATTGAATTTCCAAGACCTAATGTTGCGTTTGAATACATTTGAAAATAATGCTTATAATTACTCGTTCCTTCAGCAAACTCGGCCTGTTGAAACGCTCCACAAACTAAATTGATTACATGCGCTCATAGCGAAGAAACAAATGAGTCTATTTAACAGAATTATAGCAATGCATGCTTCTATTCAAAACCCTAAGTTTTAAGGAGCCAGATAGCGTGTGAATTGAAGGGCATGTATCTTTATTATACTATAGGATATCCCGCTGGGAAATAAACTGTAAATTAGTTTAAAGGTAATCCTGTACTATGCTACCATGTTGCCTATCTGGTGATGTATATTATGCCGTAGAAGAAAACCCGATATGGGTATCATTATAACGGTGACCCCTTCTCCTTCTGTATAAGACTTAGCACCTTCTAAATGTAAAATTCTACTCATCTGATTCATTGGGTTTCTGCTGATTGCACCCGGCCTTCTGATTGCACTGAGAGAAGAAAAGCGTTATTGGCACTTTGAAGTGTGTATCAGCAATAAAGTAAAGTTATTGGCTACAATTTTGTATCTATTTTTTTTTTATCCTCGTAAATGCTTTCTAAATCTAGGGTAAGATGAATTAATGCCTATTGTGAGTCCTCTATCTAACAGTTAACAGTATATAACTGTTTTTAGCAAAGAAAACACTTTTACATCCAACTCAGGGTTAAGCAGATGCCGGCTCGCATCAAAATTAGCATAGACAGAATCTTTCACGTACCAAAATATTTGATTCGTTACCCTGGTTTACATGGTTGTATGGTGATAGGTATGTTTTGGCACCTATGAAATTGTTTAGAAAAACTAGATAGAAAAACGTCAAAGTTCAGTCGTTCATTTGGTTAAAACCGATGTACATAAAGGCGAACGTGATGTGGAATACTAACTCGGGAATGATCACTCTGCGGCAGTTTGAAGATAACAAAGCTATAGATTAAGTGGAAATGTTATCAATGGCACCGTTCTATCTACTTTTTCTGTTCTAGCCATTTCTGACAATGCCTTGTGTTTGGTTTGTTGCCAGATTTTAGTAGAGGACGTCGGGGCTGTGCACCATTGAAACATATATAGTAGCACGGGCTGTAAAGAATTATCTGCGGATATAGCTTTTCTTAAACCCGGTTTTCCACTGGAGAGAGATGATGAAAATTCGTGCAACATGTTGATTTGGGGATTCTCAGGCAGAACCCTATTCACGAATGTGCTCAGTAGCAGTTGAAAATATCAAAAGCGTGTTTATCTGCAGAACAGCCCTTGCTTCACAGGAATATCACATGTATGGCAACAGCAATCAAATTAGTACATCGATTGCCAAGAACGGCGTGGAGAATCCGATGAATTGAAAGATAAATGTTATCACTGAAGGGATCCTATGCAATGAAGTGGATCTGACTGTAGGCTACAAGTCAATTGCCGCAAAAAGGGTTTGGACATCCTTTCCAAGTATTATTATTATGTTTTTGCCAGAAATGCATTCTTGGCGTCAAACCAATAATTCCTTGTTGGAAGGAACACTCAGATTGGTGGAAAAGCATGACCGTTCTCAAAGCAAGTATCCTGCTGTGATCGGTGAAAATCGCGAATGTGGGAGCTCCATTTTCCACTCTTCATTTCCTTCGAGCTACTGTGTATGTCAATCACAAAATGCCCTTATTGATGAAAATATGTACGAGGGAGACTGCGGCCCTAGTGCATATGATCACTCATTAAACGCCGGGAACGTCATGCCTAATTCATTCGCAATTCCTCATGAAATTAACTATGGCGAGACAGAAAATAATACTACAGAATTAAATCCTGGAGCGTTCTGCAATGAATGGAATCTTAGAAAGCAGGACGAAACAATAGTTTTCAATCCTGACGATGGAGATAAAACCTTTCTGGACAATCAAGATTTAATGGGGGATATGGCTGACATATCCACTGTAGTGAATGGAAAAGTTAATAGGGAATCTAGAAAAGCAGAGATGGTTGCAGAGATACCGGCTGGGAGGGCAGAACATAGTGGTTTTCGAATTAGTAGCACAGCAAGAGACTCAAAGGGATCGGGGACTGATCGAGCTTCGGGGAGCAAGGATCGGCACACGAAGGTACTTACCTCAAAAGGACCCAGAGACAGAAGAATAAGATTATCTGTTGGAACAGCTGTCAAGTTATTTTGCGTCCAAGAAAGGCTTGGATTCGACCAACCGAGTAAAGCTGTCGAATGGCTCATTGAAAATTCTCAGGCTGCGGTTCGGGAGCTAATTCAACTCTCTTCCTTCTCTAGTTCGCACAATTCCCAATATGCAGATTCAAATAGGGCTGCTGTATCTCTATCTTGTCATCAAAGCGGAGACCTCAAGAATTTGCCACAGGAGAATACTGCCAGAGGGGATTGTTTTCTGAATCTCTGTAAACAAATTTTAACAGCAGAAACCTGCGTAGGCCAAAAGTGCTCGACAGCAACGACAACCGAAAGCAACAATAGAGACCCCATCGTTTATGGAGAAAAGAGAGAACCGAGGTCCATGGCAAAAAGCTCTGTGGTTTCCAACCGCATCACAAGAGAAAGAGCTAATGCTTTTCGTAGAAAGGAGTTTCGAGCAAAGGCAAGAGAAAGGGCTCGGGAGAGAATGAAGCAGAAGGAGAAATGCAGCAACCAAAATGCTGCAATGTATGGTACATTGCAACCGTTTTCTCTGTATCCCCAGTACCCTAAATTTTGTTTACAGGACGATGCGACCTCAGTTTCCTACTTCAACACGATGAGCGAAACTATCGGTGGCAACATGATGAATGAAACCATCGATAGCAATAGTTACAACGACGGTTTCCTACATAGCTTAATGTTTCCTAAAGGCTCAATTATGTGCAATCATTCCAGGCTTTCAATAAGTTCTCCACCCGCTGAAATCCAATGCTCGTCTCTGCCGAATGTTCACATTTCTACTGCTCAACAGGAAGGTATCAGTATTCAATCGACAGCACTCTCTGGCTTAGATCCAGAAGCTTTTTCTCTGTCTTCTGACCCTTTTCATCCAGCCGTCGCTAAAACTCATAATGGTAGTTCATACGGCAGGTTTTGTAGATCTCTTGACCTTCCACACGTAATATCATCAAATTTATATGGATCTTGTACAGAAGGAATCCCAGGTACCTGCGAAAGTGGATTAGAGACATTATACGAAACCCAGTCTTCTCTAAACACTGAAATTTTCCAGGACTTTCAAATTAATGAAGAGATTTCAGGTCTCCAGCCAGCAAAGGAATGTGTGCCTTTAAGAAGAATTCTGACGAGTCCGTCGGCGTATATTGGTATTTCTTGCTTTCTGTAAGTCCGACTTCAGATGTGGCTTCCTTGTCTCTGGTTTTCCTGCAGCCAAAAACTATCAGTTCTGATGTAGCTATTGAATCTCAGTTGGTACAGTAGAAGTTTATTGAGTTCCAGATTTGGATTGTGTTGGGCATAACGGGCAATCTCTATGCTCACTAGAGAATCTATGTTGGGATCATTTTCAGTTATTTTCTAGAAGTTGCTCCTGCAAAAATGTTAACGCTGTGGTTATAATTAAGCCTTTCTTGTTTTAGCATATTTAGGTTTAATCACAATCATCAATAACGAACTGTTCTCGTGAAGATGTTCTTTCCAAGAACCTTCGGTGTGATTATCTTTCTGTTTTCAATCGGGTGTTAATGCAATAGGTTAGATTATGGGCATGTGAGAGCTCTCCAATGAAGATTACAAGCTATAATGGTTCCAATATATAGTGTGAATATACATGCAAATGTAAATTGTTTCGTTATGAGACCATGTCATTGTAGAGAAGCAGTTTATGCCATCGTTTACAAAAAAATATTGCTTTGTGCTTTAGCATTTCATAATTTTAAAGAGGGCTGGTATTCAAAGTAAAATTTTAAATACGAATTTAGCTGTTGTAATCCGATATTATATTATATTATTATAGTTCCTTTTGCATTATTCCAGGTCACGTTTTTTTTCGTATGTATAGGGTTTTATGATATTTTGAAGTATGGCTGGTTATTTTCCGAGATACGGGGCTAATAGCTAGGACCACCCCGCGCATGTTGTGCGGCCGTCAACTAGTATCGTAGTACATCGGTGCTTAATGTGCTAGCATGGGACATTGAACCTGTGATGAATAGGGAAGCTAGGATCGTTTGGGTCCGATAGAAGGCCACTTCAACTAGCTTGGGAAATGATGCACAAGAGCAATAGTGGAATGTCCCACTTGTTTGTGGGAAATATGTCGGTCTCGATGTCATACCACAAATTGTGTACCGAGTTCAGAAATAATGAAGCGTAATCTGTAGGTGCAGAGAATGGTGGGTGGGATGCTCGGTGACAATGGAGGTGTATAAGGCAAGTACGACGATTGTAGCTCGAAGGGGGTGTGTTTTTGTTAGAGAACAATTATGCGGTCACTTGGATGGTGATAATTTGAGCATTCTGATCCGAAATACTAGGTAAATAATAGGTGACCATTTTTTTTTTTTGGGTTTTTTTTGCATGCATCAAAGAGTGTCGCTTTCATGTTTCGATGAAGACGCGAAGTACAACCATGTTCTACTTTGGTCTAACTTATTTCCATCATATTTTCAGTTTGGGGGAATTTGGTATTAAGTTTGGATGGTCCCACCATTATACCAGGAAGTAGATGAGACAACCTTGTTAAGATCCCCCTCTTTGTGATTGTGCATGGCCTTTATCTAAACTTGGATTCAACCACTTCCTTGAAGAGCAATGTTGCCATGGTGACAGGGGATGGGAAAAAAAACCTAGAGTTTGCACATATATTATCCAAGAGAGCACTTCCATCCAATAGAGCACGTCTTACACTCTAGGTTCCTAGAGTCCATTAAGCTTATTAAAGGAAAGAACATATGTAACAAATAGACTGCAGACGAGATCCAAGAATGGGTTCACGACTTAGTTTTTTCTCAAACTTAAAATACTAAATTCTTTTTGATCAAGAATCGATTGGTTAGTAAAAGCTATCATGTCCGAAGTCATGGACAAAAGTGTCTACAATAATAGGACAACCATAGTATGTTGGATGAAAAGCTGTGTTTTCGATGAAAAAATTTGGTTCTCGCATTTTAAATAACAGCAATGCCATAGACAACCCTGAGGGCGGTAGGCGGGCAACCCTTAACATTGTAGAAGCACAAGTGAACCCCATCCATTTAGACAAAGGAAATCAACCTTTAAATATTGCACAAGATGAACGGGGAAGTTAAAAGCCGAGAACTACCCTTAACATTGTAGAAGCAGAAGCCAACCCCATCCATTTAGATAAAGGAAATCAACCTTTAAATATTGCACGAGATGAACGGGGAAGTTAAAAAGCCGAAAACTAGAAGTGAATAGCAATATAATTCTAACAATTATGGACAAATATATTATTATCTAATTGATTGAAGACTTAGTTCCCTCTATAACGAAGATATTTACACCATTTTTATATATACTATATAAAGATATACCTATGTTTTGACACAATTAGTTTTTGATGTTTTTAAATATAATCAGTAGTCTATATAAAAACAAAAAAAATTATAAATATAAATTTTAAATTTTAAAAAATATATATTTTAAAATTATAATTTAAATTAAAATGAAATTTATTATAAAAATATTCATAATTTTATATTTATATATGTATGTTGGTTTGAAAATGGTGTATATAGAGTAAATTTTTATTCACAATTTTTTAAAATCATATAATTAATATGAATATATAATTAATTATTGATAAATAACTTAAGCATTAATCTATAATAATTATCAAAATCTTTATTATATGTGACTTTTCATATTGTTAAAAAAAAAAAAAAAATCATAAAAAATAATTAAATTATAATCTTATTTTAAATGACTATTATTATTAATTAGAAAAAGAACTACTATAAGTTAAAACTTTAATAAAAAATCATGGAACAATATTCTTAATAATGGAGATTTATCTCACTTTACTATAAAAATTCATAATCTGTAAATAGGCTTTGTTACAATACCATGGCTAACAAGTACTCCAAGATAGCTTAGTCCCTAGCACTCAAGTTACAAACTATGCTTCCATGAAAATTGTAAATTGATATACGAAATGGAAAAATTAATTGCCTACTAAGGGGGAAGGACTTGCATAAGTTTTGATCGGTACTAACAACTTTGCATTTTTACTTCTACTTGATGGTGGATGTAAGTCTGGATAAAGGTATTTATTTTCATCTTGTTCCTATCTATTTTTTATGCGAATACTTTCTTAAATTATGGTGGGTAGTAACTAATGGTAAATCTGTTATTTATGTGAATATGAACTATTTTCAAGGATTTTAATTTGGGGTGGTTTTTCTATGAATATAACGATGAAAAATCATTACACAAATATGTAAAAATAATGGCATAAACATCCATAAATTATGGCTGAAAATTTTGGGGCAGTTATCCACATGACATTGTGTCGTGCAAAGGTTGCATTAAAAACTTCAAGTTATGGTCCATTCAAATGTTTCAAAATCGATTTTTTCAATAATATTGAAAAACAAATATTTCTTTTTCAAGGCTAAACACTATAACTTGTATTGGTCAATGTTAAACTAATAGTGTTCAATTGACACAACTTGCCTTGTGAGGGACTAATAAATACAATATGCTAAAAGAGCCATAACTCACTTCCTATGGTACTTTTTCACATGGTTTTTTTTAATTAATCAATTTAATTAAAAAGACATAAGGGACATAACTACTTTGAAGATAAATATGAACCTTTGATTTGTGTATGCTATTATGAATATCATAGAATATCTTATATTGGAAGTTAAATTTGCATTGTACTTATTGTTAATTAAATTAAAATTTGGAATCCATATTCAAAAATAGACATGGTTATCACATAATTATTTCAATTGGTTAATAGAGTATCTAGCTATTCAAGTTAGTGAAGAGATGATTAAATATTTATAATGTTTATGTTAAAACATAATATTTTTATCATCTTTATTTTAATGATAATAAGAAAATATTAAGATTGATTGAATATGATTTATTAAAGCTTTAAAATGTAAGATGTTATTAGGAGTATTTTAGAATTTGTTTTCTACGTTTAGAAGCTATTAGGAGAAATGGCCGAACAAAAACTTTAAAAGCTTTATAGTTTGAAAAATATTTTGAAATTAAGATGTAATCTAAGTATAAGTTAAATAATTTAAGAAAATGTAATTTTCATTGTCAATGTTTGAGAGTTACAAATGTGATATACTCTTTCATCTCATAATACTTTGAAAATGGACCAATGTCAAATTCAACATTGAAAGTCATGAAAATTTATTCTTATTTTAACCATACTTATTTTCTTATTAATAACTATTTCTTATTATTTTCTTATTTACACTATTAAGATAAACAAAATATTTTTATTTTTAATATTTAATTTGATAAATTCGTTATAACATTTTAATTTCCTTTTCCTATCTATTTTTCGTTACTCTGTCTGTATTTTTTTTTTTTTTTTTAATTGTGAAGAAATATATTTCTAATATTATCCTTATGTTTATTATATTTGTATAGAAATTATATTATAATACATATAAAATTGATTAATAATAAATAATATATAATTAATAAATAATAAATTAAAACATTATAGTTTTAACAATAGAATTTAAAAATTTTGTCAAGTTGTCCATGGTCCTCTAGGCTTGACCTATGGCTCGAGGAGTTGGGTTCTAGGAGCATCTAAGCTGTTAAAGTCACCATAGGATAGCATGCAACCTTGAGCATCTAAGCGATTAAAGTCACCCAGAGATTGCATCCGGCCTAGGCCACATGAGCCCTCTGTTGACTAGAGTTTTTAGCATGTCTCCTTCCCCTAAAATAGGGCACAACCACCGCAAATAATCCTTTATTTTAATATGCTCCTTTATTTTTTCTATCTATTCTTTATTTTATATTTTTAACCCAATTATGTATTTTATATTTTTTTTTCTATTTTTTTTCCAATTCTTTACTATCACATTTACTTATTAATAGTACTAGTGATCTCTTTTCCATGATTTATTAATAATCATTCCAAAAAAATTATTAAACAATTTAGTCAAAATTAATATTAGATATTTTATATATATTTAAAATTTGTAAAACAATAAAATTTCAAAATAATAGTGTTTATATAATATATATATATGAATTTAAAAAATAAAAATTTGAATTAAAATAATAAATGAAAAAAAAAATTCTTGTTGCTAAGTCTTTCGAGAGGTCATGGGTTCAAATCTCCTGGAACCCCTTGGGGTTAGGCCTTGCTAGTTTGGGTGACGAGCACATCCCTCCAAATTGATCTACTTCGATTAGGCCTTGCTAATTTGACCAACTAAGTACATCTCTCCAAATTTTTCATGTGATGTAATGATCAGTCATCCCTCCAAATTGATCTACCTATATTAGGCCTTGCTAATTTGACCCACCATTACATCCCTCCAAATTGTTCTACCTAAATTTTCATGTAATGTAATGATCAGTGATCCTTCCAAGTGGACACATCCCTCCAAATTGATCTACCTGTATTAGGCCTTGCTAATTTGACTCACGACAACATCCCTCCAAATTGTTCTACCTGAATTTTCATGTGATGTAACGATTAGTCATCACTCCAAATTGATCTACGTGGATTAGGCCTTGCTAATTTGACAAGTACATCCCTCCTAATTGATCTACCTGAATTTTCATGTGATATAATTATCAGTCATCCCACCAAATTGATCTTCCTAAATTAAGCCTTACTGATTTAACCAACAAATACATCCCTCCAAATTAATCTACCTAAATTTTCATGTAATATAATAATCAATCTATTTCTAAACCAAATTTTACACATATATATATATAATCTTTTAATATTATAATTAAATAATAATCTAACGAAACATATATTTAAATTTAATAAATAATATACCAAACTTACAATTATCAATTTAAAATTTATAAAACCTTAAATATCATTTAAACAAAAAGCTCTTGAATTTTCGTTAAATACATAATTTCAAATTAATAAACCCCAAAGAGTTTTCACCTCCGATTAAATACTTTAAACATAATCTCAAAATATTCCATTTTTAGAAAGCCACATAAGGTAGGCATTAAACCTTTCAATTCCAATCCACCCTAACATGTAATGTTTATTATATATTACACTATTATAATAAATAAAAATAATGGAATTATTTATACATTTAAATAAAAGGTAAAACTTTAATATTTTAACGATTTTTAATTAATTTACATTATTACTAAATA